>PVJC01013651.1:0-37621 GCA_004026665.1 Murina feae
AAGGAAGGAAGGAAGGAAGGAAGGAAGGAAGGAAGGAAGGAAGGAAGGAAGGAAGGAAGGAAGGAAGGAAGGAAGGAAGGAAGGGAGGGAGGGAGGGAGGAAAGAAGGAAGGAAATATAGATAGTAGAAGAGTCTAAAGAATAAGCATCATTTTTCTGGCCTACGTAGAGAAACTAAATCCCAAAGGAAAATTAAAGACAGAACTTCCTTTCCACTTTAACCCGGACAGTGAGCATACACTTGAGGAATACCCCCTGGGAGGAGAGCATGGGGGTCACTGTCCCCAGAATGTCCCCTCCTCTTGCCTGTCATTTAAAAACAGTGGTTTCCTGCCCTAGCCAGTTTGGCTCAGTGGTTGGAGTGTTGGCTCTCAGACTGAAGGGTCCCGGGTTCGATTCTGGTCAAAAGCATGGACCTCAGTTGCAGGCTCAATCAGAAGACTCCAACAGTTAGGTCCCAATTGGGGCACATGTAGGAG
Organism: Murina feae; assembly: GCA_004026665.1. Lineage (NCBI taxonomy): Eukaryota > Metazoa > Chordata > Mammalia > Chiroptera > Vespertilionidae > Murina > Murina feae. Next base: position 479 of record PVJC01013651.1, read on the forward strand.
GAAACCAATCCATGCTTCTCTCCCTATCAACATTTCTCTCTCTATCTCTCCCCCTCCCTTCCACTCTCTCTAAAAAATCCCTTGGGTGAGGATTAACAAAACACAAAACACAGTGGTTTCCTAGCAAGTAATCAGGAAATATTAAGCAGAGGTTCCATCTGGCCTTGTGGAAGCCCTGAAAAGCTGCCGAGCTGTCAGCTTCATGCTGTAGCGCCTGTGTCTGAAGTGTCCCCAGTTGTTCCCGGACTGACTTTGAGGGAGTAGTGCTTGGTGAGAAGCAAGTGCAGCATTAGAGTGTTCTCTGGCTGGGCTTTTGGGGTTCATTCAAGTTGCTTCAGCAAATGGGAAGGATCACATACACAGGAACCCAGGAACAGATGAACAACAGATCTTGGGAGAAATGGAAGTTGGAGGGTGTTCATGGCCCTTTGCTCTGAGGCTCCACTATGAAAACAACGGCTATTGACTGAAGGTTCGTGTGCCTCAGCTCTCAAGTCATACATTGCAACCTAGCACCCACGGTGATGGAACTAGGTCATGAGGGCAGAGCTCTCATGAGCAGAATTAACGTCCTATAAAAGAGACCTCGCAGAGGTCCCTTGCTCTCCTACCCTGTGAGGACACAGCAGGAGGACAACTGTCTGAGTCAACAAGCAGCCCCTCACCAAGCACTGACTCTGCCACACCCTGATCCTAGGTTTCCAGCCTCCAGAACTGTGAAAAGCAAATATTTATGAGCATCCCAATCTGTGGTGTTAAAGCAGCCAGAATGGACTCCGTGGTTTTACAATTATTTTCTCTATTCACAGTGTCAGCTTTTCTTTCTCAATCCATGAGCTTTATATAATGCGACATCGTGTGGACTTAGTTATAAATAGGTATTGATGTGTGTAATAAGATACTACAATACAACTCTTTCTCTCTCAGTTTGGACTGAGAACCCAAAAGCTTAGCACAAAGCCGTAGGTACAAAGCAACCCCACATTCCAAAGTGAGGCACTAAGACATCTATGCAGGACTTGCAAAGAAGATATGTGAACACCCATTTTGAAGCCCTAAGCATATCAACCACCTTACGGATATTAAAGGCTGGAGACTGAAGGAGAGGAGGTGTTCGGGGGTGGGGGAGGGGCACAGTTGTAAGAGTGTTGTGGAAGAGGAGAGAAGCTTACCCTTCACATTAAACCAAGTGATTAGCTATTTAAGGGACCACTTGGAGAATATATTAGACATTACTAGACTGGTGCTGAATCTATGCCTATCACCGTATCAAAAGCAAGAGACTGCGGCTGGTTAGTTAGCACATTGGCATAGAGGAGTAGAGAGAGCTGTACCCTCATTGTGGTAAGAGGGAAATGCTGATAGAAGGCTGGAGTAGAGATGGTGGCCTAGGCTCTCTATAAAGAGACCCTGCCTATGAAGACTGCTTGGAAGAACTGAGGGGCCCCAACAAGAGGCCCAAAAGGATTAAAGGACCTGGGTACTAAAGTATACCCATGAGCTAAGGGAAGAATGACAAATGGGCAGCCGCCATTAGAAGACTCCAACAGGGACAAGACCCAAGAGGACAAAGCCATCCACCAGGCCAAAAAATACCCGCACCATACTACCACAGCACCCACCAAGTAAGACTTTTCCTGCCCCTTTCGTCTCCTCCCTCCCCCTGAGTAACAGTTCGGGGCGGGGGCAAGAGGTAGCCTATTGAGGGATGGGAAAGGAGATGTACAAGGTGGGTAAATAAAGGACCAGCTGATCACAATCCTTCCTGCCCTCTTCAGCTTCTGATGTGAAGCAGACCAGTACTGAGGGAGAGAAGTCTTCATATTATAAGAAATGTAATAATTGCGGTTTTAAGAAGTAAAGAGGATAACTTCAGGACCAAGGTCTTTGGTAGACAGGGGGAGATGGGATCAACCCAGGGTTTCATGGGAGGGACCTGCCTCAACAGAAGCAGTGGCTGTTTGTCTCCTGCAGTCAGGAATTGGGGGTAAACTGATTGGGGGAGGATAGTTGGATTTCCAGGTAGCAGTGAGTGTTTTTACAGCTAAGTCATCTCAGATACATGTGATGCATTCAGAAAGCGACCAGTCCATGAAGTTGTGGTATTCCTCTCATCATGTTGACTTGGGTGAGCAAGGTGCAGAATGGAGTACTGGTCTACCTAAGGTTAGGGCTTTTCTGGTAAGAATGCTGAGTGAAGACAAGGACATGATATCGGAGAGCTGTAGAATCTACCTTGGGTTAGGAGAGAAGTGAGGACGGGAGGGGGATGAAGGAACACTAAATTTCAGGGCCAACATAGCAAAGGTTCTGGTGAGTATGAAGAATTGCAGGACTGACTGTGTCTGTAGGCAGCCATCACAGAGAACCCTAAAATAGAAGACAGACATATATTGACACCATCCATTACCACCAAACACTTCAGAGTCTTCTGACTGTCCATTGGCTGATTCTTCTGTCCCTGGCAAGTTCTGTGTGTCCCTCAGCAAACGGCTGGAGCTGTAGATCTACCTCAGTTCTCGGCCTTGCGACACCACTAATAGAATTTTCCTCCTCCAGCGTACGTTCCTATACTCTTTCATCCTCACACTGCCACTTCTGGATCTGTGTACTTCAGATAAATCTCGGTAATTTGTCAGAAGAACAGAGGCTGGGGCAGAGGTATAGCCCCCCCTGACCCTAGTTGGGTAAAATGTTTTCTCTTTCATGTACAACTGTTTACCACAGGAGACTTTTGGGAGACAAGTAGTATCCCAGCTCCTTTAGGTGGTGTCCAGGAAGTAACAGGGAAAGACATACAGCTACAGATCCTCCAGAACACCCCCGCTACAATGGCAAAGGCTGGAGGCCCCGGGAGTGCTAGCCAGAGAACTCTCCTTAGAAGACAAGGATCTCAAGGGCATGAAACTAGAAGTTGTTGAATTATCTTGACTAGGTAGGCTGAAGTACATGTGACTAGCATCTATCCAAGGAAGATGGAACCTCCTGACCTGTGTGTCAAGCTGTTCTGGTGAAATATACATGGAAGGTAGAACAAATAAAAATAAAAAAAAACACCCAAAAATAAAAAACACACATGATGTTTTTAAACATCTATTTGTGCCTTTTGAGGATGGAATATCCTTAAGGAAATGGAGTCCACGCTAAACCTCCCTTGCTGAGGTGCCTTGGCTTCCAATGGGAGTGGTTTTAACACCAACGCATTTACTCGGTGACTCCAGCATTGTGCTCTGGACCAGCTCACACCGGCTCACAAGAACTGACTGCTCAATTTTCCAGAATTTTGTGAGCTGGTTGTTAAAGGCATACATCACTTGAAATTAAATTATGTAAACTTATCATTACATCACCTTAAAAACAAAGATAACCAACACTCAAAACTCACAGCTTGCTGATTATTTTATTGAATTTTATTATTATGCTCTCGAGGTTATGTACATCTGTTGTGTCTATCTGAGAGACACGTTATTAAATGCAGTTCCACTGTACATCCTATTCCTACCTCTGCATTCAATCCACATAGGCCCTGGAAAACAGCAGACATTACGGATCACTCCCACACCCCCTTCCTCCAAAAGACCCAGTTGGCAAACATTTATCAGCAACCACTGGGCTCCAGGGACTCAAGGGAGATCAGTTAGAATGACCACACAGCAGCGCACCTCAGGAGCCTGCTAGTTTCTCTGCCCTATCCATGCACCCTCCCCTGTGCAGGGAGGGGGCAATACTGCATTTACTTACTTAAAGGGCATCTTGATCAGATGGTCTCCCTCCGACAGCAGTGCTGAGGAGCTGGCTGAGGAAATAGTTTTCCAACTCTGCCTGGTTTCCTTTTGAACAGGAACAAAACTGGTCCTAAGGAATGCAGCCAGTAGATAAGTAAATAGGGCAGCTGTGATGTGAGTTCCAGCTGAACTAAGACAATTTATGAGTCTGGTTTGTATAAAAAGGAAGCTTATAGATTCAGATTTTCCTCCCTTCCTGCCCTCCTGTCTCTCACCTACAGGAGGACACAGTCTGCTTGCATTACTCTCCCCCTTCCCTGGGGACACAGCTGGCACCTGGCTGATCCTTGGCTGCAGTACAGGATAAACTTGCTCTGTTCTGGACACTTGTGTCCAGTGGTGGAGCCATGCATTTCTACTTTAACAGTGGGCATTGCTTAGCCTCCATGGGACTCTTTCAAGGCCCCATGGCCCAGGAACCCCTGTTCTGAGCTAGAATAACTCTCCAGCCCCAATTCCATACAAAGCTCAGTCATCTCACTTGAGGGCCAAGAACAGAAGGAGATGGAAAACTGGCAGGTTTAGGTATTCAGCTAAATGTCTGATTCTTCCTGAAAATACGCAATTTTCTTTTCTACCTCAACACCTGATGGTAAATTAGCCACACCAAAGATGCACTATGTATGTGCACTCACATTAGTGTATGCCCTCAACACTCCAGAAATGGCTCCATTTCCTAGTGCCTATTTGTTCAGACACATGTGTTACGTTAGTGTAGCCATCTATTGTGACCCTGAATGTTTGCAGGCGTGTGTGTGTAGAAAGGCATGGTTGAGTGCCATTCGTTGGTGCCTGTGTGTTTGAATGGCTACAGAGTCACATGTGTGTAGTTGTGTGTGTTCCTGTCTTTTTCATAGACAAAAGGAGATGGAGTCCACACTAAACCTCCCTTGGTGATGTGCCTTGGCTTCCAATGGATCCCTTCTTTTACTTGGCTTTTGCATAGACAGATGTGACTGTGTGTGTGCAGGAGTGAGTCCAGTGACTGTTGCAAACCTGGTTGAAATGCTTGGAGAGTGTCATCATCTTATAAAAATAGAAAAACTGAAACATTTATTTTTTAAAAAATTTTTTAATAAAACCACACTGAAACATTTTTCTTTTTAAAGACTCTCTATGTTGTCCCTACGTGTAATGGAAAAATACCAAATACTTGCATTTTTCTGTCATGATAAGGATTGTTGGTTTTATCCAGGGACAGGATTTCAGTTTAAGCTAAAAGTTCATTAGAGGAGTGGCTGTAAGGGATGGATGAGAGGCTGTGGCCCCTGAAGGGGCATGTTTGAGTGTATCACATATCCCTTGCTCCTCTCCAGCTGCTACCATCTGTCTCTAGAACATCTTGTCCCTCCACCCACTATTCAAAGGGAAGGAGCTTGTTTGTAGCTGTCATCCATTTGCACAAGGGTGAGGGGTCAGGGGTCATCCTTCCATCCTTTTGAGGACAAGGAGACATACAAATATGAGATTGTTGGAAGAGAAAGGTTAAAACCAGGGGAATGTCTCCAGTTTACGAGCCATGGGATACAAGGACTTTCTGAAGTGTTTGTGAAGTCTCTTCCAGGGGATTCTAAGAGGAGGAGACTCGCCTCTCCTCCTCTTAGAATTGGGAGTAGGATCATAGACTCCTAACTCAGCAGGATTATCTCTAGAAGCTTTAAAAATACACGTACCTTATATTTATTGGGCACTTATCATGATGGCCTGGGTCAAGGGCTTTACGTGCACCAACTCATTCCATCTCCACGGTGACTGTGAAAAGATAATTATTACCTTCCCTGTGATACTTCCTATGAAATTAGGGAATAAAGACACTTGGTCAAGGTCACAGAGCTAATGAGAGATTAAGTGATCCATCCAGGATTCATACCCAGGATTCATACCCAGGATTCATACCCAGTTGGCAGGACTGGGATGGCTAACACCATAGACTGTGGAGCCTCCACAGTCTATGGTGTTAGCCATCCCAGTCCTGCCAACTCAGCTCCAGGGGGCTATGTCACTTCAGAGTAGTCAATGCCTCTTCTTATTGCTCACACGAAGAGGGTTAAGGCTATAATGGTAGATATCAAAGGTTCCCATCAACCAGGAATATTGCAGATGTGCTTTCATCCCATGAAAACTCAAAGCTGGAAGGGATCCTCAGGAAGTCACCTGTCCACATAGGTTTGTACTGGGAAGTTTCTGACAGGAAGGAAGCAAGCTTTTGTTGAGCACCTGATGTGTAACAGCTGCTGACCTCCTTGCCTGTCATAATCACCAGCATAGCCCCTGCTTCTCCACAAGGGCTTCAGGTATTGAAATTATCAGACACAGAATATAAAGTCATGATATATGAAATGTCTAAAGAAATTTGAAAATGGAATGACAAATGTGAGTAGGGAACTAGACATTACCAGAAATAATCAGGCATGTTTGAGAAAGAACCAAATAGACATTTTATAGGTGAAAGAAATAATGGCCCCATAAAGAGTTAGCCCCAGCTCGTTTGGCTCAGTGGATAGAGTGTTGGCCTTCGAACCAAAGGGTCCCAGGTTCAGTTTGGTTAAGGGCACGTACCTTGGTTGCAGGTTCCTTCCGGACCAGGTCCTGGTTGAGGGCTCGTGTAGGAGGCAAGCAGTTGAAGTGTTCTCTCATATCAATGTTTCTCTCTGTCTCTTCCACTCTCTCTAAAAATCAATGCAAAAATATCCTCAGGCAAGGATTAACAACAACAAAAAGAGTTTAAACAGAAGATTAGGTATAGCTGAAGAAAGAATTAATAAACTAGAAGAAATATGAAGAAATTACCAAAGAGTAAATACAGAACAACAAAGAGAGAAAATATAAAAAGGCATTAAGCAATAATAGAGGATAGAAAGAGAAAAAGGAATAAATACCTAATAATGACACCCATGCAAAGTCAACAAAAGCAAAAATAAACAAGCAAGACTACATCAAACTAAAAAGCTTCTGCATAACAAGGGAAGCCATCAACATAATGAAAAGCAACCTATAAAATAGAAGAAAATACATGCAAATTATGTATCTAATAAGGGGTTACTATCCAAAGTATATTTTTAAAAATCATACAACTCAATAGTAAAAGAAAAACAAAGATAATAAAATAAAAACCCACCAAACAATCTGATTAAAAAATGGGCAAAAGATCTGAATAGACATTTTTCCAATGTACCTACAGGTGGCAAACAGGTACATGAAAAGATGCTCATCATCACTAATCATCAGGGAAATGCAAATCAAAACCATAATTAGACACCACCTTACACATGTTAAAATGACTTTTTGATAAAAGACAAAAAATAACAAGTGTTGGTGAGGATGTGGAGAAAAAGGAATCCTTGTGCACTGTTGGTGGGATTGTAAATTGGTGCAACCACTAATGGCAAATAGTATATAGGTTCCCCCCCCCAAATTAAAAATAGCACTACTATATAACCCAGCAATTCCTCTTTGGGTATTTATCCAAAGAAAATGGAAATACTAACTAGAAAAAAATGCACCCCCATGTTCGTTGCAGCATTATTTATAATAGCCAACATGAAAACCACCTAATTGTCCATCAGTGGATGAATGGATAAAAAACTCACACACACACACACACACACACACAGAGAGAGAGAGAGAGAGAGAGAGAGAGAGAGAGAAATATCACTCAGAATGAGAAAGAAATCTTGCCATTTGCAGCAACATGGATGAACCTTGAGGGCATTACGATAAGTGAAATAAATCAGATAGAAAAAGACAAATATCGTATAATGTTGCTTGATTGTGAAATCTTTAAAAAATGATCTCAAAGATAGCAAATTGGTAGTTGCCAGAGGCGGCTATCAGGGGTGGGAGAGGTTGGGAGGGTTGGGGTGGGATTGGGGGGGGGGTTGGTGTGAAATTAGTAAAGTATGTCAAAAGGTACATACTTCTAGTTACTAAATAAATATGTCATAGAGATATAATGCATAGTATGGTGACTATAGTTAATAATACTGTATTGTATTTTTGGAAGTCACTAAGAGTAAATCCTAAAGATTCTCATCACAAGAAAAAAAGTTGTAGCTGTGTAGTAACGGATGTTAACTAGACTTATTGTGGTGATAATTTCACAAAATATTCAGATATTGAGTCATTTATATGCCTGAAACTGACATAGTCATAAGTCAAGTATACCTCTATAAAAATATAATAGAATCCCAGAAGGAGAGAAGAGGGTAATAGAGGAGAAATAATATTTGAGGAGAATTTTTCAGACCTGAGGAAAGACACAAATGCATTGATAGAGAACTACAATATATTCCAAGCAGAATCAACAAAAAGAAACTCAACCCCAGACACATTTCAAGGAATCCGAAGAATAATAGAATCAAAGAGAAAAATCTTACAATCAGTAAGAGAAGAGAGAGGTCACCTGCAAAGAAATGACAGCTTAGTGTCAGTTTAGTTAGATGCGTTGTAGACTTTCTAAGAGCAGCAATGGAATCCAGGATATAAAGAAAATATGCATTTTCTTGAATTCAAAGCTTCAGGGCCTAAACCCTTGGAAGTCCTCTTTCAGGAGGGTCCTGAAGAAGTCAAGGCATCGCTGCTGTGCCCTCGAGGCAGAGGGGAGCAGCCCTGGAGCACACTATGATGGCCCGAACCCCTTCTAGAACCTTCCATGCTCCCTCGGAGGCCACAGCTGGGTAAACACTGCACCTTTACATACCATCTTATTTGAGTGAACAGAACTTGCAGGCAAAGCAATAATCAGCTCAGTGTTCCCTCTAGGCCTGGGGGCTGGCGGGGTTTTGCCTGCCATTTCCCGGAGGTCAGAAATTTACTTTGTAGTTCACTTGACTCAATTTTCCTTTGGATCAACACTAAGACAGCTTTTAACTGAAAGTTTTCTCCCCTTGAAATGCACGGAACTCTCAGCTGAGGCTGCTGGCCTTAGATCACAGATCCTGCTCCTCCCCCTCCTTTCCCTCTGGCAGAAGCAACCCTGAAGGTGATTGATTTGCTTAATATTTGTTGGTGCAAATATGAAAGGAAGTTGCCTCTGCTCAGCTAACATTTGATTCCATTTATTTATACCTTTCTGGGGGCTGGCATTGCTTGAAGGTCTTTTCTGGCCCTTCTGCACAAGTGGCAAGTTTCCCTTCTCAGCAGAAAATAGAAGGAAAGGGAGCGAAAGCGGAGTCAAAATGGACAGGTTGCAAAAGGGAGTATGTTAGGAGATCCAAGAAATCAGTGGAAGGACTACTGTGCCCTCCCAGACTCTGCATCTCAGCCTCCCGACCTGTGTTTTCTATCATCTGTCTAACATCTATCTATCATCTATCTATCTATCATCTATCTATCTATCTATCTATCTATCTATCTATCTATCTATCATCTATCTATCTATCTATCTATCTATCTATCTATCATCTATCTATCTATCATCTATCATCTATCTATCATCTATCTATCATCTATCTATCTATCTATCTATCTATCTATCTATCTATCTATCTTCTATCTACCTATCTACCTATTTATTTATCTATCTATTGTCTATCTACCTACCTACTTACCTACCTACCTATCTATCTTTTATCTCTCCCTTCTACCCCCTCCCCTCCCCTGCTCTGTTCTGGGCTCATCCACACCTCTACTCTGCCCCACCTTAGCATTCCTGAGCCCTTTTCTACTTCCCTTGACGAGAAAGAACTTTCCTTCTGGAACCTAGACCTTGCTGCATTGTCTCTCATTCACCCTTAAGATCTCTCAGACTTGAGCCTCTGGAAGTCCTATCCTCACCCCTTGTATTATTTAACACTAAATGCTAGAACAAATAAACCAAAAAAATATATATATGGCTCTGACATGATAGAGAATTAATTGCTCACATAAAGTCCAAAACAGATTTCTTTGATCATCAAGCAGCTCTCCTCCAAGCAATGGTTAGTACCTAGGTTCCTTCTATCTGTATTCCACTCCCCCCACCTCCCCCTCCCAGCTCCCCACATTTGGAAGGGAAGACATAGAACACTGTACTCAGGAGACGTACGATTCAAGCCTGGAAGTGGCAGCTTAGTTTCTCCACATTCCATTGGCTGGAACCCAGTCACATGGCCCCAAAGGCATCACAAGGGCAGCTGGGACATGTAAGGTAGTTGTGTGCCCAGAACCCCACCCCTGACTTTCCTATTTTGCCTGCAGCATCTTTGTTAGCGTAGGTAGTTAGATATTAATAAAGGAAGGAAGCAAAGGGAATCCGAAATTATTAAACTAATAAACCAGGGAGCTGAGTCAGACATAAGCCTGATTAAGTCTGGAACTTGCTGCTTCAGACACCCCAGAGGGTTGTAGCATTGACTCCTGCCCCCCCCCATCCCCCCACTCATCCAGGGGATTAACGTGCCCCCAACACCCACAGGGAAGAAGGAGCAGCTTTTCAATCCTCTCGGTCTTCCTAGGGAACTACAGGTCCACTCTTCTGGACTAAGGGGGTTTGAATAAAACAGTGAAGGAGAAATGCCTCGTTGGACGCATGCCCAGTAGAAGCCACGATGGTGACCATAAGGGGAGAGTCTAGCCGGGGAAAAGGATTGGATTAGATCAAGGACACAGAATCTTCAACGGCAAGAAAAATGGAGAGTCCAACACCAGCCGTGAAGGACTGGGAAGTTAATTGGTTAGTTTGAAAGGGCATCTGGTCCTTCCTAAGCCCAAAATAATAATCTAAGCCTCAGAAAGGCAAACCTGCTCTCTCGTTCCTGCTCTCTCTTTCTCTCTCTCTCCCTTCCTCCTCCCCCCTCCTTCACCCCCCACACCCCCTGTCACCTCATAGAACACACTCACCCCATTCGTTTGTGCGTTCTCTCTCCATATCAGCCATGTAGGCCTAGCAGCCGCCTGGGGCCCTGCAGCCTCGCAGACTCCAGGGCAGACTCCAAGCAGGAGCCTGGGTGCAGCAATGCAGCTGCCAGCGGGAACAGAGGCTGAACTGTGGTGTGACATGGAATTTCTGGACACTGAGCTTGATGAAGACAAGGCTGGGCTTTTTCCCCAGTGGGACGAATGGAGATGAGATCCCGGGAACCTGGGGGCAGCCTTCTATTTCTAGTCCAATAAATCTTACTGCCACTACATCTCCTCCTCTCATTTGTGGGTCCTCGGATATGCTTTCCTTGCGACTCTGAAAGGACTCCATTTCCACTGGCAACACATTTACCTGACACCTGTCAAGGCTGGGTCTACTGTTTGGAGACACTGAGCTGCTTCAGTGATTTTTCTTGACGAGGTGGTCACTAGCTGTCATCTCCAGATCGATTCCAAGTCCCTGGGCACTCTCCTGGAGGAGTGTTAAGCTTATACACTCACAAGCAGACCCACTGAAATTGAACCTCCTGAAGTTGGGTTTTCTCGGTTGTGTCAGAAGCTACACTGGTAATCCAGATGCCACAGAAATTTGAAAACTACTGGTGTGGGGGAGTCATTTCTATGCAATCAGAGATGAGGGATGCTCCTAGAGACTGAGATATCACAGCTTATCTAATCTAATAAAAGAGTAATATGCAAATTAACCACCTCTTGGAGACATCTAAGCCACGCTCACCAGCTAAGCCATGCCCACCAGCCAATCAGAGCAGCTGTATGCAAATTAACCCAGCCAAGATGGCAGCCGGCAGCCATGGAACTAGAGCAAACAAAGGCTTCCGTTGCACCACAAGTAAACCATCTGCCTAGGCCAGCTGGGCGTCTGCTCAAGGAAACAATGTTTCAATTATTGAAGCCATGGAGCTGAAGCAAACAGGAGGCTTTGTGCCTGCCTAGGCCTCCACTCAAAGTAAAAAAGTTTCAATTATAGAAGATAAATAAATCCCAGAAACATGATTCCAGCCAGCCTCTCTGGGACATTGGGTCAATGGGAGCTGTGGGCAGCCTGAAAATGGCCCTCAGCCCCTCACCCAGGCTGGCCACCACTCCAGTAGGGACCTGAACCCTGAACGGGCTGTGGGCAGCCTGCAAACAGCCATCAGCCCCTCACCTAGGCTGGCCAAGCATACCAGCTGGTGGACATACCTGAGGGGTCCCAGACTGCGAGAGGGCACAGGCTGGGCTGAGCCCCCCCCCCCCCCCCCCCGAGTGCACAAATTTTTGTGCACCGGGCCCCTAGTAATCTATAATAATAAAAGCTTAATATGCTAATTAGATCAGATGTCCTTCTGGACGACCTTCCAGACAAAGGCTTCGAGGGAAGCCTGGGTCCCAGGTGCTAATTTCATGCATCGGACCTCTAGTTTTGTAATAACAGGAATAGCAGAGGGATTAGTAATGGTAGCACTTACAGCCACTCCCCAAGTGCCGGCTGCTATTTCTTCCTTCTCACACTAACCCTAGGAAGTAGGCACTACTGTTTGCTCCTTTTTAAAGATTAGGAAACTGAGGGGTAAGGACGGTTTTCCTCGGTCACATAGCTAGTAAGTAGCAAAGCCTAAATTTGGTCTCAGAAAGTCTTACTCCAGTGTCTGCTCTGGCCATTTTGCCATGTGACTGCCCCATCCTAACTGGCCTTTTCTCCTTTGTCTAGCAGGTGTGGGGGTTGAAAGGACAGAAGGGTCTAGAGAGGAAGTAAGAGGAAGAAGATGGAAAGGCTGCTGAGCTACAATGTTCCCACCTGTCCCCAATCCCACCACACGAATAAGAGGAGAATAATGACGGCATCGGAGAGGGCTGAGGAGAAAGAACGTCTCCTCCATTTATATTACAGTGTGGGCACTCAGGGGTAACTTCCTGCTGGCCCACTCGTGCCTCTGAGGCAGGCAAAGTCAGCTCCCTGTGTTCCCCTATAGCAGGGACTCCGCAGTCCTATTTGTCACTGCAGTCCCCATGCTCAGCACATACGCAAACTCAGTAAATTGCTTTTGAAAAAAATTAATGAGGGAATGAAACATCTGTTTCATTCAGGTACTATGTACCTGATACCACTGGAGCCTGTGGGTCTCTGAGGAGGTGTGGACATGGTCCTGATTACAAAGAATGTACAATCCTGTTAAGAGGTGCAGATGTGCACCCCAAAGAAAAGTCGGGCCTGCCGTTACCACCGTGGGCCAGCCACCAGCCACTGCTCCACTTCCTCTTTCCTTTCTGGTAGAAAGGGGTTATAGACGTCAGGAGGGACTCCCCGTGATTCTGTTATGTTCTGTCTGTTTCCATGTAGAGACATTTTTATTTTTTTAATATATTTTATTGATTTTTTTTTTTTTTTTAGAGAGAGAGAGGAAGGGGGCGAGAGAAAAAAACATCGATGAGAGAGAAACGTCATTGATAGGGAGCCTCCTGCATGTCCCCCATAGGAGAATCGAGCCCACGACTCCGGGCGTGCGCCCTGCCCAGGAATCAAACTGGTATCCTCCTAGTTCCTGGCTCAACTTCTAAGCTACAGCAACCAGGCTAGAGACATCTTTAGAAAGACCCATGCACCCGTGGTTTGGGGGTGGAGGGTAGCCAGGGAGAGAGCTAGAAAGGTTACTACCTCCCACCGCTCTTGGATGGGGCAGGTGGTGGCTCAGGGAGAGGAGAGAGAAATTGACAGAGGTCCCAAGACCCTGGTGAAGAAGTGAGGGCTTCCCAGGGAAGCCTGGGCAGAGGCCCTGTTCCTAGGGGTGATTTTTATGCCTGGGTGCCAGTCCAAAGCTGCTCTCAGTCTTCCTATTTGAAAAGGGAAGGTGGGAGGTACAGGGGGGTGCCTTCCCGTTGCTGTCTCTGTGCTCCCCGCCCCCCAGCTCTGCTTAGAGCCCTGAGACCGGATGTCTCCCCCAGGCCAAGGTACATTTGCTTGGGCCTTGCATGCTAATTGGTCCCGTTCTGAAGCTCCAGGGACTTACTTGTGAGCCCATCACGACCCCTTCTGTCCTCAGATAGGAATGTGCTCAGGCTTGTAGCAGAAACCAGGGCTGCACAGGGACAGGAGGCCGGAGAGTGGGCAGGTGGAAGTTCTTGGGTGTTAGGCTTTGCCCAAACAGATGCTGATTTCTGAAGGATGAAGCACCAAGGTCAGGAGGCCCAGGCCAGGCTCAGAGGAGGCGGGTGCATCCCCGATGAAAAATCAGGAATCAGGACACAGTGTGCAAAAGTTAATGTATCTTCCAGATCCTAGATATTTTCTTTTCTTCTGACCTCAGACACTTCCCAAATGATTTGTCCAGACCTGGCCAGTCCCTCCGCAGAGCCTGGGTGGATGAGGTTAGGGCAAGGAGGTCAGTACTGCCAACAGAACTTGAGAGCCCCAAAGAACCCATCCGTCCTCTTGCCTGCCTGAGTAAGTCCAGGCTGCCTCCGCAGGCGGCCTTGTCTGGCCCTCACTCCCTCAGGGCCCACGGCAATCCTGTGTCCCAGCCCTGCATCTGGGCAAGAGGGATTAAAGGTGCTGAGCCCAGTGCTCTGGGGCTGAGTGTCAAGCCCCCTGGCTGTTTATCCACCTCTGACTGCAGGCCCCAGTCCTGGCATCCAGCTTTCTGCCTTCTCCAGGCCCAGTTCCTTATACCCTGAGGCCCCAGGCCCCTCCACCTGACTCACAGTGAAGGCTTGATCTGGTGAAACCTGCCCTGGAGTCGCCTGGTATCTAGTCTTCCTGCTCCTACCCACTGGGCACCTGTGGTAGCCATTGTTAATGAATTATGTCACTCTTTCCTACATTTTCTGCTGAAGTCAGATTTTCCCCCCCAATACATTTTTATTGATTTCAGAGAGGAAGGGAGAGGAGAGGGAGACAGGAACATCAATGATGAGAGAGATGCCTCCTGGAGATCAAGTGCACAATCCAAGCATGTGCCCTGACCAGGAATTGAACTGTGACCTCCGGGTTTACAGGTCAACGGTCAACCACTGAGCAATGCTGGCCAGGCAAAAATGTACTTCTTCATCTCTTCACCTTTTTTCAGGTCAAGGCGAGTCCCAGGGGCAAGCTATGCTGGTGCTGAGGGCTGTGGCTGGAGAGCGTGTGGGCCTCGGTGAGTCCTAGGAGCAAGCGCAGAGCCAGTGTGGGTCTGGGGCCCGGAGCGCACCGGGATGACCTTGGCCAGCTGGCTAGCACACCTGGATTGTGCTCCTGCCTATGCGTCCGAGTGGAGAGGAGTGCAACAAACGGTGCTCTCCATTCTGACACCAGAGTTCCCACAGTTCCCCTCCCATTGGTAGAGGCTGTAGGGTTAGTAAATGGATTTCCTCCCCGTATACTGCAGAAGCCCTTTAAGCCACTGCTATTGCACTGTGCTGCAGGGCCGGCAGTTCTGCTTACAAGCTCTGCCGTGATCCCTCCCTTCTGCAGGTTGGTGTGTTGGGGGTGGGGTTCCCATGGTACCATGTCTCCATCTGTCCTATTCATTTCTGTGTGGTCTCTCTCTTTCATTTGAGGTGCAAAAGCTGTTCAGTCAGCCCTCAGTTCTTCGGGGGTGGCGGTGGGGGCGATTGCTGTGTCTGTAGGTGTAGATTCAATGTGCTCAAGGGTGGAGGTGAGTTCCTACATCACCATCTTGGACTGGACTCCTGGGAACCTCTTATTAATGCAAATTCTCTGTCTCCCCCAGGCTAACTGAACGGGAGTTTCTGGAGATGGGGCCCAGCAACCTGTGTTTTGACAGCCCTCGGGGTGATTCTGATGCGCACAAAAGTCTGAGAACCAAGTGATTGTGAGATAGATTCAGGTTTGAGAGTTATTGATCCAAAGGTATTTCCAGAATACGGATTCCCACCGCGGCTCCTTTGGGCACATCCAGTGCAGCCCAGGTGGTAGGGCCTGAACACTGGACATCTTTAGTCTCCCCTAGGGGACGAGTCTGTTGAAAGGGAGGGGCCGGAACAGACAGCTTCTCAAGACTGTTGCTATATGTGGCAGCAGTTTCTGCTGGGCCAGCCAGAGGCGTTTCTGAAAGGTTCTATTCAAAGTTGTTAGATGAGCAAACACGACTGCTTTTTCCTTCCCTCCTGCACCTGGACTTGTGACCAGAACTGTTGGCAGCTGTGGCTGTGGCCCCAGGAAGTCGCTGGGGGCTAAGGAAGATCAATCCCACCTGCTGGGGAGCTGGACCCCTGGGAGGGAGGTGGTCAGGGGGGTTCGAAAGAGGGAATGTCTCCTGGAAACAGGGCCAGTTCCCTGAGGCGGGAAAACCAATCCCTGGTCCCCATCCTCGGCACAGTGCTTACGTTTAGGAGGTGCCTGAATGGTGGGCTGTGCTGAACGTGCACCAGATGGTCCCTGGGGGTTCCTCTGTCTGAGGGAGTCCCATGGACAGGCCGACCACCCACAGACAATCTAACAGCAACATGGAAACCAAGATGGAACCTTGTATCACAGCCCGGTCAGGGCACTTCAGGGTGGAGTGTGGCCCCCCTAGCTGCACACAGAGTGGTTCCGTCCTTCGTGGCTCACACCACATGACCAAAGCAGTGCTCTGTGCTGAATGGCCACTGCCCAGCGGGAATTACATAGCTGAGGAGCCTGTCTCAGGGGCCTAGCGCTCTTAGTCATTTCCACAAGGCAGTCCTAGTCCTAGTTTCAGATTTCGACTACGGTTGATTTTCTTATTCTCCTAATCTTTGATTCATTCTCAGACCAGGAATCAATCCTCTGGTGTTTTTGAAATCATAAGTCTTTGTGCTGAATTTCAACCCCTAAAGGGTCAACATACACTCCATCACCACTAATGTTTTAGGAAACCATTCTGCCCAGCAGTGGGATTGGGTCACCTTCATGCTCTTTCCCAGCCTCAGTGTCCTCATCCGCACCGTAGGGATGACACTGCCAACCTCGCATGCCCTTCCCTTCCATTAGAGGCATTGGACAAAGCCAGGATGGCTGGGAGCCCCCAGGAGGTAGGAAGAAGCCAGCAAGCATTCTTCCCTGGAGCCTTCTGAGAAACAGTGGCCCTGCCAATGCCTTGATTTTGGACTTCTAGCCTCTAGAACTGGGAGAATGCGTTTCTGTCCTTTTAAACCAAGATGAAAGCTGGGCCAAGGCACTTTGGGGCTGGAGCTGTGGCCCTCTGTGACAGCCTTAGGAAATTCAAATGATCCCCTCCCCAAACCCAGAGCATGGCTGTTGCCCTTTCCTTGGCTGACCTGGTTCCCAGCAGCCTCTGCTCTCTGGCTGATTCCCACCTTTCTCTGGCTCCACCCAAAATAAAGTGACCTTTTACATGTGGATCATGCTTTATGGTTTACAGGGCACCAATAATACCCAGCTTTTCACTGAACCTTCACAGCCACCCTGAGAGTTTAAAGGTTTGTTCACCCCAATTTACAGATGTGGAAACTGAGGACTAGAGAGCTTAAATTGACTATCCTATGATCTCATGACAAATAGTGGAAGAGCCAAGGCTGAATTCAAATATTCTGACTCTTAAGCCAGGGTTCTTTTTCTTTATATTTTTATTATAAAAAATAATGACACGCATACATGAACATGCACAAAATACAAATGCAGCCCAGACAGTGTGGCTCAGTGGTTGAGCATCGACCTCTGAACCAGGAGGTCACGGTTTGATTTCCAATCAGGGCACATACTGGAGTTGTGGGCTCGATCCCCAGTGTGGGGCGTGCAGGAGGCAGCCAATCAAGGATTCTCTCTCATCATTGATGTTTCTATCTCTCTCTCCCTCTCCTTTCCTCTCTGAAATCAATAAAAATATTTTTTAAAAAACACAAATGCATAGCTCAAAGAAAGCAATACCCATATAACCACCATGAAGGAACAGAGCAATGCCTACCTCCAGGCTCCTCTGCCCATCACACCCCTTTTCCTTTTCCCTAAGATGACACTTCCCTTTGCCAGACCAGTGCTCTTTTCACCAGACCACAAATTCCATTCTGACCTTTGTGTCATTAAGAACCCATGGAGGTTCCATAAAAAGCCAGAAACCTGTGTGCTAGCAAGTCCTCCAGGCTTTCCCGCTAAGGCTCAGGAGTTCTCTGAAGCTGGGTCTCTCCAGGGCTCTTCTCCAATCTTCCCTTTAGAGGAAAAAAACCCACAACAGCAACTCCCAACTGGTCTTGACATTTCAGAACCAGAAACGTTGGGAGTGGCTGCCACTCTTTTGAATCAGGAAAACCACAGACTTTTAACAAGAAAGGAGGAGCAAGGGAGGACAGAAGGATAGGCCCAAGGGCTGGGACCACGGATGGGTTAAAGAAACACAGCAATAATCTCCAAGGGTCCCAGGACAGCCTGTCTGCCCCTCCTCCCTCACCCCGCCCCCCTAAATCAGGGCAGAGTCATGCCCGGAGTCAGGGGTAAACCACAGGCTTCTGAATGCTTCAGCGGGAGCTTGTTGCCCCTCTCCCCTCTAGGAGTCTGTGTCCTGCTCTTGGTATTACAGGGGAGGGTGACATGGGGAGAATAAGAGAAGAGGGGTGCCTCAGAAAACTCCAGCCAGGAATTTGAGCTGTCACTTCCTACCCACCTTCCAGAAGGTCTCTTACTTCCTCTGGGCCCCCGGCCAGCTTGCTAAAGCAAGGGCACGAGTCAATTCCCTCTGGGGGATGGTGTTAACACTGATGCTGATGTGAGATGCTCAATTGGGCTCCCAGATGAGAAAAGACAAGCAGTTGGGTCTTTCCACAGTGGGGCAGACTCCGGGATACACACATGCCCCCAGGGTCACTGCAGCTGCCTCTGCTAGTGGGCATCAAGGCAGGAGAACCAGGGGCTCTGGAGGAATACCAGGAGGTCAGGGTGAGTGACTGCTCAGCCAGCTGTCAGTACAGTCAGCACCACTCTGCCTGCTGTCGGGGCTGCTGCTGCGTGGCCAAGGCCCGGGAGGAGGCAGGACAGTGCAGAGGGTCAGCAGAGTAGAGCGGAAGGGCTCTTGGCTCAGTTGTCCTGTGTCTTTATTGTGGGCCAGGGCAGGGCAGGTCCCTGAGCCCAAGGAGAAAGTCATACTATTGGAGTTGTTATCTGGGGAGCAGCTGCAGCATGGGGTCCTGAATCTATTCCACGAAGACTGGCTTTATGCTCCAGAAACTGGAAGCCCTCAACTTAGTTCTGATTCTGCCACTTTGGATGCCTGAGCAAGTCACTTCCAGTCTCAGCTTTAGTTTCTGCATCTGATAAAAAGAACATTTTTTAATTTATCAGGCTCATATGTGCTAGGTAATGAGCAAGATGCTTAATACGCATTCTATCTAACACCTTCGCTTCTACCTCAGAGGGTGCTGTGAAGATCAAATACAAAATGCATTTCCTCAAAAAGTGAAACAGAATTACCATATAACCGAGCAATTCCGCTCCTAGGTATATGATTGAAAAGAGGTGCTCAAACCAATACTTGTTCAAGCATGTTCATGGAAATACTATTCACAATGGTCAAAAGGTGGAAACAGCCCAAATGTCTATCAACAGAAAAATAGATAAACAAATTGTGATTTATACACTCAATAGGATATTATTTACCCATAAAAAGCAATGACATCTTTTAATATATATATATATATATATTTTTATTGATTTCAGAGAGAAAGGGTGAGGGAGAGAGAAGTAGGAACATCAATGAGAGAATCATTGATCCACTGCTTCCTGCATGCTCCACACTGGGGATCAAGCCCGCAACCTGGGCATGTGCCCTGACCTGGAATCGAGCCGTGACCTCCTGGGTCATAGTCATATGCTCATCCACTGAGCCACGCCAACCGGGCAAAGAAGCAGTGACATCTTGACACATGCCACGGTTTGGATGAACTTCGAATACATTGTGCTAAGGAAAAGAAGCCAAAGACAATGAATCACATATTTCATGTTTTTACATGAAATATTCCGAATAGGCAATCCATAGAGATAGAAAGCAGATTAGTGATTGCAGATTAGGGGTTGGGGAGGGAAGAATAGGGGATGCTTAGTGGGTGAAGGGAATTCGTCTGGGGTGACAAAGATCTTCTGAAACCAGGATGGTGGTGGCTGCACAACCCATGAATGCACTGAGACACCGACTGCACCTCTAATGCCTAACTGCATATTACGTGAATTTCATCCCAAAGAAATGCATGTGTGTCTTTGCGACGTGTAACAATAACTGGTATATAGGCCTACTGGCTAGCTTACTCCTCTAAAATGAGAAGGAATAGGGCGGCTGCCTTATCTTTCCTCTAACGTAGATTGCAGCCGGGTCGCTGCACACTTTCTTGCATACACTGATGTGCCCACAGTTCCCATGTGGAGCGCGGCCCCTCTGCCGCCAGTGCACAGAGCTAACTGCCCACCTCCGGGAGTCATCAGTAAACACCACCACGGTTCCTGTTAGCATTGCGCCTCCGCATGCACAGCAGTGTCCACCAAAGCTAACGGAAAGGTGACACAGGCTCTGGAAATGGAGCACAGAGCTGGCCAGCTACGGGGGGGCGCTGTGGGCAGCTCCCATCACGCAACCCCACACAGGATTCCCTTTGAGCTAGTGAGTAACGCACCACACTCACTGGTGCCCACTCCTACGCTGACCTCCAAGCCCATTAAGGGGAGTATTCTCCTTGGAGAGGCCCCTGGACAGGCAGGGGCCAGGAGGGGAGCGGGAGCCTAGAGGGCAGGATGTGCAGCCAGCGGAAGGGAGGTGGGTGGCTGAACTGTGACTGCTCCGGCACTCCGGGTTGGTACGCAGTCTCCTTCACTGCTTGGCCTGCATTTATTATTTTGCATGAAGATCCCACTAGGCTGGGTGGATGGAGTGTGAGGGGCTGGAGAGGAAGAGAACAGTCTTGGATGCTGTGAGCTCACCAGGAGAAAGCTACTTTCTCATCATCAGCTGGAGGGGCCGCCGGCTCTTCTCCATCCATCCCTCACTCTAACCTCCAGAACACGCGGGGGCTTAGCTGGCCCTGGTTACCCACTGCAAATGAGCTGCCTTGCTGCCCTTGAGGCCACATGCAGGATCCCAGATGGGTGGAGCCAGGAGACCGCTCTGAAACTTAAACGAATGTGTTCATGCCACTGGGCTTCTCTGCCTTGGGTGGGTTGGCACAGCAGTTACCACACAGGCTGCCAGGGGCCCTGCCAGCTGCACTCAAGGTCCCCACTACCTGATGGCCAAGAGCACTCAAGTCCCGGATGCCGGGCCTCAGGTAATGGCTCCTTAGTGTTTCCTTGCATTTCCCCAGACGCGGGAAGTACTGCGACTCCAGGAGAAGCTGCTGGCAGCCCCAAGGACTGTTCCTAACCCCATGGCTGCCATGTGGCTGGCCCTTCATCAGGGTACAAACAACAGCCTGAGGAGGTTTTGTGGGGAGGGAGTGGGGCCAGCATAAGCCAGGCAAGCTACTTGCACCCCTCGCTGTCCCCATGTGCGCCTGTGCACACACACTCCCTTCCATAAGAGACCAAATGTCGACACTCAACACAAGGGGGTGACTACTGTGAAGGGGGGAGAGGGGTTGTCAGAAGGGAGGCCTCTGTAGCTAGAGAAGCATCCAGCTTAGAAAGGGGAAAAGAAACAATAAAATCTGACTTTCCTTTACCTCCAACCAGCTAGTGCTCTCTTCCCATCCCCCCTGCTAAGTTAAATTAGAAGCGGGCCTCACAGTGCAGAGGGGAGGATGCTAATTAGAACATCAACTTTGTGCCTGAACCCCACTTTTTCTTGATGACATGCCCACATGGCTCAGAGCCTCCTCAGGGTCCCAGCCTGGGCTGTAGACACAGGCCTCTAAGGACAACAACACAACCAGGCAATAACACTCCCCAGCTACTAACCTTGCAATTCTTCATTTCCTTCCAGCTAATGGCACGCGGTCATGTCAGTTTCCACCAGGGCCCAGCCAGCGTGCCCAGGCCATGGGCGATTGGGTTGGATTCTCAGAAACACTGAGGGCTGTTTGTCCAGGACTTCAGGCTGCCTGAGAGCAGGCCAACTAAGGACAAGGCTTCCTAACGCAGGGGCCCCCTCCAGCTCCCCACCTCCCAACGGCTCCTCCCCTCCTTGCTTCCTGGTCATGTCGGGGACTCTCTTCCTTCCTGTTGAGACAAGATGAAGGTGATGTGTCTGGCACTGAATACCCACAATGCCCAAGGCGTGGGTGCCGAGCTAGGGAAGCTGTTCCTTCAGCAATGCAGATAAACCAAGGCCAAAGTCAAAGAAAACTAGGCAAGAATACAGAAAACGAGAGAAAGAATAAAGGGACACATTCGCCTCTGTCTTCTTCAACGTGGCTTTCATGGAACCTGGTTCTTAGGAAGAAGAGACGGGAAGTCAGGCCTGTCGGCAGGTCCCATGACACACATCCCAGACTCCGGCTGGAGATTCAGAATCCTGTGCCTGACAGCAGACATCTGTGTTTCAGCTTTCTGGGAGAGCTTTTTTCCAACTAACTCTCACACTGACTCCTTCGGACAAGGATGGGTAGTGACGTAGGTGTCAGAGCCAGTGCTGAGTGCCTCTGGTGCAGCCCTCATCGGCCATTGCTGAGGTGGGGAGCCTCGGCAGCCAGGGAAACATGGATGAGGAGGAGTTAGCGCTGCCTGTGAGAAACCTGGGAAGGCTTCAGTCTATTTCCCTGGAGGGATCACTCAGAATGACTCCAGGTGACCCCCATGCAGGCGGTACGGTTGAAAGAACCCTGACTTTGGTTCCCAATTTACTTCACTCATTTGCTAGTTCATTTGCTCCTTTGTTCATCTATTCATTTATTCATTCATTCATCCATCCATCCATCCATTCATACTGTGCGTGGGCTTGTGTTTAAAAATTGAGCTCACCTCTTTAAGCCTCAATCTATCTTACGCGTTAAATGGAGATCATTGCAGCTGTGCTTCAGGTTTATGAAGATGAATGAAATGATGTCTGTGGAGGACCTAGCCCAGAGCTTTAAAAAATGTCAATTCCCTTCTTCCAGTTCCCCATAAAGAAGCCCTCCCACTTCCAATCCTGTGGCCCACAGCTCAGCTACCCCCTCGAACCAGAGCGCATTTGCTCCTGGAAGATGCGGTTTTGTTGAGTTGGTGAATGGGAAGCTGGAGGAAGACAGGCAAAGGGTTTAGAAGAGGGGGCAGGTCTGACTGTAGCTGGACAGAAATGTTTGGAGGGGGGGCGTGAGAACTTCTGAGGCTGGCTGCTGGCAGGGAGGGGGTGGGGGCAAATGCCCTTGCAAGGGTGTGTTCTTAGAGTGGTTGGGATCTAGAACGTGGGAGGTAGGGGGAGGGAGTGAATTTTTCCGTATCTTCACTGAAGATGAAAACCATTTCTATGCTTCAAATTCCCTTGGAAATACAGCCTCATGGGAATTGGAAAAGGACTTTGTTTCTCCATAAGGCTTCGTAAGCAGCCTGGCTGGGAGCCATTCGGTGGTTTTCTCCAGCAGGAAAGTTCTGGAAGAAGCCACAGTGCCCCCTCCCCCTCCCAATGCCACAGCAACAGACATAGGGGGTGGGGTCTGCGGGCTCCTGTCCCTGTGACCCCACAGCACAGGTGTGAGGGTGCGTCCTGAGATGCTCAGGGGTGGCTCCCCCAGATGCCCCTCCCCGACAGAGGGGCTTGCCAGCCCAGGTGAATGGCTTGCACTGTGCTCCTCAAGCTGGGACCTCAGGGAAGTGCGGTGTATGTGGGGCACCATCGGTACCCAGGGAGCTTGGGGGGAGTCGGGGTGGCTGGGGATTTCTATTGAAATAAATATGAATTTTTTGTTTATATGGGACAAAATGCAAAATTCACCTAATATTTTTACATCAAACGTGAGATGTAAGCTCGAGTGGGCTGCTTCGGACTCTGCTGGTTGGTCCCTGAAGGGTACATTTTTATTCTTCTCTCCTGGGTACTTCATACAGAAAAGTCTGGAAGGCCCCCTCTTTTGGAGTTAGATGTTTAAGTGGTGACCTCTGTTTTGAAGGTCATCGTGTCCATTTCCCTGCCTTCAGATAACACTCTCAAACCTGGCTACACACTAAAGTCATCAATCAATCAATCAATCAACCAATAAAAGAGGCCTGACAGCGAGGTGGCCATCACCCCCTCCTCTTCACCAGTCCTCTGACATTTGGCTGTGGGGAAGTCATGGCCTTTGGAGTTTCTAGCTTCAAATTCTTGTTTAAGCCCTTTCTTGCCAGTCATTTTACACGTCTGAGCCCCTGTTTCCGAGGCAAAGTACCTGCTGAGATCATTAAATGGGAAAACACACATAAACCTCCTAGTTTCCTAGTATAGTGAGTGGTCAGCAAAGGCCCATTCATTACGTTCAATCTCCTCAAAACCAGGACTTTTCGAACGCCCATGCAGCTCCAACCTTTTAGAGCAACCAAAAGTGCCATCTGCCTGATGCCTCTAAATTCTCCAAATTCAAAACATGAGGCTTTCTCAACCTCTTTTTAATAAGGACTGTTTCCAGTTGGACCCTCTGCACTGTTAATAAAAACATAAAAAAAGTAAAATGGCGCATCTACTGTGGAAAACATGGTGGTTTAAAAACTTAAAAATAGAATTGCTGTCTGGTCCAGCAATTCCACTCCCGAGCATACATCCAAAATAATTAGCAGCAGAGCCTCTAAGAGATATTTATACACCCGTGTTCATTGCAGCATCAGTCATTATAGCAAAGTTGTGGAAGCAATCCAAATGTCCATCAACAGAGAGATGAATTTTTAAAATGTGGTATATTTATACAGTAGGATAATGTAGGAAGAAAATTCTGACACATGCTGCAACATGGATGAAACTTGAGAGCATTATACAAGTGAAATAAAACAGGCACAAATGTATAAATACTGTATGGCTGAACCTGTGTGAGGTATATAGAGTAGTTGAATTCATAGAAACAGAAAATAGAATGGTGACTTGCAGAGACTGGGAGTTACCCTCCCACTCCCAGTAAAGGGGAATTTTTGTTTAGTGAATTTGGAGTTTCAGTTTTAAAAAATGAAAAAGTTCTGGAGACCAGTGACGTGCAATGCAAATACGTTTCTGAATTGTACACTCAAAATGGTTAAGAGGGTAAGTTTTATGTTGTATGTAATTTACCATAATTAAAAAAAATTTTTAAAGCGGGTGCTTCTTGGATGTGAGGCTTCTTGTTGAAGAGAGTAATTAGGACATGTGATCTAAATTCCAAGCTTCCCAAATGTCTTCTTTCAACCCCCAAACTCCAAATTCAGATTCACAGACCTGTCCGTGCACATCTCCACTGGAAGGCCTAACAGGTAGCTTGGCACAGCCAAAGCACACTTGGGGTTTCCACCCAAGTCTGTTCCTCCCCGTCTTCCCAATGTCAGGAATAGAGCTCCCACCACCCAGGGCTCAAAATGCAAATCTAGGACTCATGCTTACCTCCCTTACTCCTCACAGCAGGTTCATCTTCAGGACTTGTGAGTTCCCTGTCTCAAAGTACATCAGCCTTCCACTGCTCTAGGCCAACCTGCCATCACCTCTCAATGAGGCTGCTGCTTCCACCCTCGCCTCCCTTTCCCCACACAGCAGTCTCTCCCGTATGCCTTTAGAAATGTGAGTCAGATCCTGCGGCTTCTCCCAGGGAGATTAAAAGACAACATGTCTTTTTTAGAATAAAAACTAAATCCATTCCATGGCCTAAAGGTCTCTTCCTGGCCTAGCTCCTGTGTGCTTCTCGGACCTCATCTTCCCCTTGCTCAGGGTGTCTACATCTGTGAAATGGGTACAAGAGCAATCATCTCTCCCACATGGTAGGCATCACTGGGTGCTAGGCCAGGCACCTCGCACACAGCCTCTCATATCATCCTGTTTCAACCCAACAAGTTAAGAATAAGTGGAAGTGTATGGTGCTGGGAAAGATGGATACTAGCTCGAGGGGAGGGAGGGGGAGACACAGGCAGCTGAAAGAGTTAATTAAGATGCCTCTTCCCGGCCCTCGCCATCCCGGCATCTGCCCTGTGGGTTTAATGAGGAATCCAGAGCCTGTGCAAACAACTTGTAGGGCGCCACTAACTCATTCAGCAGAGAGAGAGCAGAGCTGCCAATGCTGGGGAAGACAGTGAGTGGAAAGAAGGTGGTTTTCCTAGCGGCCGGCGGACAGGACTGCGCGGTTGGGTGTGAGCTCCGCCCCTGCAGCAGAGCTGAAAAAGCCAGGATCCTGGCTCCTCAGCCCCTCTCTTCACAATATTTGATTAGGAATTTGGGGGCGGGACCCTGGCCTGGCACAGACCCGGACTCTCTCAGTGCACACGCTCACTCCTTCGCTCTCACACACACTTCCTTCAACCCCAGGAGTCCACAGGCAGAGGGACGTGGGCACTCTGAAAGGTTCAACTCCAGGTAAGTGTAGTCCTTTTACTTGTTTTTGTGACTTGTAGTTTCACAAGAAAATAAAGGAAAGGGGCTGAGGAGTGGGAGAGGGCGACAGGGAAAAGTTCCTCTCCCTCTCTGGGCCATGCCCCCAGGATGCTGGAGACAGCCAAGGGGAAGTTGAAAGAAGGGGTCCCAGTAACTACCTTTGTCCTGCAACTCCTTTCTGACTGTTAGGGGGACCTCCAGTTCTCAGGCATGAAGAAGCAAAGGGGAGCCAGCTCTGCCCTGCTGCTGCTCATACATGCTACCCCCTTCCAGCCCGTGTCCCTATGGTCTCTCCTATAGAGGGGCTGTGGGGCCGAAACACTGCTTTGGGGGGAGGGGAGTTTTGTGTATTGAGTCTGAGTGTGTGTGTGTGTATGTGTTGCTGGGGTGAAAGGGAGAGAAAGAGATGTATTGAGAGTTGACCATGTGTAGGGAGCTATGAGTGGGGGTCCAATCCAGGGAGGGGATGGCTTCTGGTTTGACCTCCTCCACTCTGCTAGGAGGGAGGGATGGTTCTGTGGAGTGGAGAAATGAGAGAGCAGCAGTAACTCCTGAGTAAGCTTCCCCAACTCTGAGTGGCAGTCCGAGAAACTTCCCCTCAGGAAATTCTGAGCACAGGAGGGTGATTTAAGAGCAGACAACAAGATGGGGGTAGGACAAGCAGAGGCATAAGGTCCCCACCAAACCCCGCCAGCAGTCAGGGCTCCTAAGGAGAGGTCAAAGTGGGCAGGACGCATGCCCCTGGAAGGCTGAGTCTTGAAGAGGAAGGTGGCTCTTGTCTGCCAAAGTACCCAGTCTGGAAGGAGAAAGGGAAACAGAGGCTCACTGTGCCAGCCTCTGACAGCCACCTTGGTCCTCCTGCAGCCCAGAGCTGTGCATGGAAAAATGTGCTGTTGGCAGTGGGCCGCTCCATCAGTCTTCTCTCCTGGCCGGAGCCAGGGCCCAGCCAGCGTGCCCAGGCCATGGGCGATTGGGTTGGCTTCTCAGACACACTGTGGGCTCTTTGTCTGAGGTTTCAGGCTGCCTGAGAGTGAGCCAGGATGCCTCCCCTCCACGCCCGGAGGCTGATGGGATGAAGCTGGCCTGAGAGAACGGCTCTCAGGGAACCAAGAGGTCTGGGAGGGGTGGTGGACACAGAGTGACTCTATTGTCACAGTCAGAGTGCTGCGCATCAGTTCATTGGATTTCGTGCTGGCTTTTAGACTTCTCTCTTTCTCCTGTCCACAGTTGCCAACCCCAGCAAGGCCCAAAAGTAAGGCGAGAAATATCTGTGACTTTCCCAGGACCAAAAAAGGGTCTAAGGTTTCCCCATCTAAGGTTGACACTCACACCCCTGGACGGTGCCCATTTCTCCCAGATGCCCATTGCTCAGAGGAGCTATGCAGCACTCTGGCTATAGGTAGTCAGAGTAGGGTGCTCAGGCCTGATAAGTCACCCCGACCCCTCATTTCCCATACCTTCAGCTTTCCTCCCAGATGACACCCAGCCTGCATTTATTATCCCCAGGTCTGCCTGTTCTCGTCTCACTAGCATAGAAGTTCAAAGGCAACAGCTGATGCCAGTGTGAGGGCCTCGCTAGGGAGCCTGGTAATCCAGATGTCTCCACAGGGATGGCAGGGCATGCCAGAATCCCATTCTAAAGCCACGTTCCCTTGGGCACACGTGCAAGTCTTTAATTCCCACTCCCTTTTGCACCGTTCCCCAATTCCTGTCTCTTGGCTCCACGTGGCTCTTGCGCAATGTCCGTGGTGGAGCATGAAGAGTGTTAGGGCTTTCCTAGACATCACAGAGGACAGCAGGTGGACTGACTCAGGCTCCCTGCACTCCGCCACTCTGGAAGACAAGTGCCATTCCTGGGCGCCAGCGCCTGCCAAGTTGCATGTGTACCCACACGCTGCGAACCTGAGTATCCTCACCCAGTAGACTGCTCTAGACGCTGGCACTCTGGAGGGCAGCCCAAGCCTCCCCAGAGACTCAAAATCAGAAACCCTCAGCCTGCCCAAGAGACCAAAAGATCTTTCAGAAGTAATTCAGGTCTTCCCTTTCGAGGGCACCAGCCACTTCTGGAGGTTTCCCAGAGACATGGAAAGAGCCACGGGGCTTTTTCCTTGGACTTTGGAAAATTATTACTTCCCGGGGGAGTCCAAGTTGGATGTGAATTCAGGCATGAAGAGCACCCCATCCCACAGGGATTGCTATGGGCTCTCCAGCTGCCACAACAGACCCTTCAGGTTGCAATGGATCTACCCCTCCAAAAAAATGCAGCACCCCCATTCAAGTTTCTTCTCATCTCAAAGACTCCCCTTCTGTGCCTCTATGCCCAGGGAGAGATGCACCCAGCTCCCCTCAGATAGCCAAGGTCCAGCTGGGAGGAGGCATGCGGGAAGGGAGAGCAAGGCTTCTATTTGCAGGTGTTGGGCACCAAATCAGATCTGCTCAAAGCCTGAGGCTCACCCACTCCCCACCTCCCTGGAGTCTCACTCACGTCTGCTTGCTCTGTTCTCTCTCCCTTCTTGCAGAGACAACATGCAGTGGACCTCTGTCCTGCTGCTGGCAGGGCTCTGCTCCTTCTCCTGGGCCCAGTATGATGACGACACTCACTGGTGGTTCCACTACCTCCGCAGCCAGCAGTCCACCTACTACGATCCCTATGAACCTTACCCTTATGAGCCCTATGAGCCTTACCCCTACGGGGTGGAGGAAGGTCCGGCCTATGCCTATGGCTCTCCACCCCCACCACCAGAACCTCGAGACTGCCCCCAGGAGTGTGACTGCCCACCTAACTTCCCCACAGCCATGTACTGTGACAACCGCAACCTGAAGTACCTGCCCTTCGTCCCCTCCCGCATGAAGTATGTCTACTTCCAGAACAACCAGATCTCCTCCATCCAGGAAGGTGTCTTTGACAATGCCACTGGGCTGCTCTGGATTGCTCTCCATGGCAACCAGATCGCCAGCGATAAGGTGGGCAGGAAGGTCTTCTCTAAGCTGAGGCACCTGGAGAGACTGTACCTGGACCACAACAACCTGACCCGGATGCCCGGCCCACTGCCTCGATCCCTGAGGGAACTCCATCTCGACCACAACCAGATCTCTCGAGTCCCCAACAATGCGCTGGAGGGGCTGGAGAACCTCACAGCCTTGTACCTTCAACACAACGAGATCCAGGAAGTGGGCAGTGCGATGAGGGGCCTCCGCTCATTGATCTTGCTGGACTTGAGCTACAACCACCTTCGGAGGGTGCCGGATGGACTGCCCTCAGCCCTTGAGCAGCTGTATCTGGAGCACAACAACGTCTACTCCGTCCCCGACAGCTACTTCCGGGGGTCACCCAAACTGTTGTATGTGCGGTTGTCCCACAACAGTCTCACCAACAATGGCCTGGCCTCGAACACCTTCAATTCCAGTAGCATCCTTGAGCTTGACCTCTCCTACAACCAACTGCAGAAGATCCCCCCAGTCAACACCAACCTGGAGAACCTCTACCTCCAGGGCAATAGAATCAATGGTGAGACCTTGGCTAAGGGGCATGGGGAGTGGCAGTCTATTTCACTGGAAACACCCTATTCTGAGTGCTGGTGGCATCACAAAAGACATAGCAGTAGAGTAACTAGAGAGCGCAAATAAAGCACCCTGAGACCCAGCCTTACACTAATAGCACAGCTAATAAAAGGTAGTGGACAGTGGGTTGGTAAGAAGACTTCTCAGAAGTAAGTTTCAGTGTAGGTCCTGAGAGATAAGTGGGCATGGTCCAGAGGAACTCAGGACAAAGCCATTCTGGGAAGACAAATTGCCACGAACGAAGGAACCAGACATTGAACAGGCCACCTGTAGGGGGCAGCCAGGAAACTCGTGTGTCTGAGAGGAAGGGGTCATGTATTGAGGAGCAGTGAGAGGTGAGTCTGGAAAGGTTTGGGAGTGGCAGTTCATGGAGAGAAGGGATTGGAGTTGAATTTGTAGGTTCTATTCTGGGGGGTGGCAGGGAGAGAGGGTGGGCTAAGAAACCATGGCACCTGCACCTACTCACTGGCCCAGAAGAGGGTGGGCTCTGTTTCCACACCATCTACTCCTGTCTCTACAGCCTGGTCTTGTGTTTGGGTGTTTATTTGCTTTTCAAACATTAACAGCTGGTGGACAAGAATGTGCAGCCACTGGGAGCTGAGTGCAGTACTTGTTCTGGTCAGTTCTCCCTGGAGTTCACGGAGTCCCCGGAGGCAGGGCAGAGGTCCCCCTAGAATAACACGAGCCTGACCACGACAAAGCCCTGGGGTGGTGGTCAAGGACACCAGGCTTCTTGTTTCCCAAGCACTCCCCTGCAGATGCCTAAAGGAGCCCAAAGAGCTGCCTCTACGACCTACCTATTCATTTCAGATTGGATTACCTGGTTGCTTGCCAGCTCCTCCTCAGAATCTTGCATTCAGACTGCGCTTACATGGCTCCGGGCCTCTGATGTCTTAATCCTACGCAGAGGGTCCAGAGCCAGCCAGCACTTAACCTCCCTTCCTCCGTCAGGAAAGGCCCCTCTCCCTGGGGAAAGAAAGACTCACTAACAAAGGGCTTTGAAGCAGAGCCTGCCCAGAGCAGAGAGCACCTACGGGGCTGAGTCATCACCTTGTGTCTCTTGATCCTTTTTCTCCCTGTGCTCAGCGAACAGATCAGTCATTTGATGAGACGTTAACGAGCTGGACAGCCCCCCGAGTGAGAGGCACCAGTCGCAGAGGTTAGCAGTGGAGCTAGAAAGCTGATAAGGGCCTTAGCTGGTTTGGCTCAGTGGATAGAGTGTCAGGCTTTGGACCAAAGGGTCCTGGGTTCGATTCTACCCCAAATCCCTTCTTGTACAATTTAACCCAAATCCTCTGTGTCTCATTATTAGTCTCCCTCCTAGTCTTCTCTTTAGACAAAATAACAGCAATTCATTATTTTTCTTAATTAGTGAATTAACACATGGAAAGTGCTTGGCCCAGGGCCTGGCACATTACTGGGAAAGCAATGCACGGTCACTATTAGTAGCTTTTCTTCTTTTCGCCACTTTGAAGTTGACAGGTATGGTTTGGTTTGGTTTTACGTATTGCATTGCGAAGATGGGGAAACTGAGGCAGGAAAGGAAAAGCACCTTCTCCATGTCACCCGGGGCCATGTAGCATTGCACCCTGAGCCCCTCCTTTCCTGGTCCCCCTGGAGCCAGGCGTCTCTGGCTGAGAATGTGAGGAGCACCCCCTTGAGGCAGATCACCAGCAGGGAAGACGGAACCCCAGCTTAGCCCCTCTCTTAGGGCGCATGACAGAAAGACCCCCCCTGCAGGGGCCGGCAGAGACAGGGTGGGGGTGCAGGCGGGATTGAAGCCACCCTCCGAGGGAGGATCCGAAAGTAGGGCGGGAACTAACGGGTGTGCAGGGGACAGGCCGTCCTCCCCTCCTGTTCCTTCTTCCACCAGCATCACCCTCAGTTTTTCCAGCCTGGCAACAGCAGGGACACAGCTCGGACTGTATTCAGCAGCTTTGGGATCCAGTGGAGCAGGGCGGGTACAGCAGGAGGAATTTGGAAAGACTTATGTCAGCTTTTAATCTGGGCTGGAAAGTGTCCTCAGAGTCTCCAAGCAGAAGAGCCCTGTGCTCTGAATGAGCTTGGAGAAGGAACACAGGGGCTCACGGTCCCCAACATGTGAGCAGAATCCACACACAGTGTGCCCACAGTCCCCAGGGCCCCCGTATTTATGTGAGCAGAGCAGGGAGCCAGGATTTGGACAGGGGGTAGAGATTCTATCCTGGGACCTCCAGCGAGCGCAGTCCCAATTAGGATTGGAAATGCTACTCACACTGGCCACTCTGCTTCTCCCCAGCTCACGCCACCCACAGCTTCCATGCAGACACCGGACTCCCAGTCCCTGTCCTTCGCTCTGCCCCCAGCCTGCCCACTCTGAGGCCACTCGACCCACTCCCCAGGACCGGAAAGTAAACATCCCAAAGCATGTCAGACTTTCTCTCCCTCCCAGTACCCTCTGGAAAAGGGCATTTCTCCCCTCCCTACCCCTCCCCACCTCTCCCCTTCTTCTCCTCTCCCCTCCCCTCCCCTCCTTATGCTTTGGGGCTGGATTTTCTGTCTTCCGTTTCCATTGGCTGCAGCCTCACCTCATCCCCTCTTGGTCAGTTCTTAACAGAGACGGAAACCAATTGGTTGCATTAATTTACAAACACGTTCTTCCCCAGCCTGTGAGCTCTGTCTTCCTTGCAACCTTCATTTCATCCCCACAACGCCCTCCACCATCACCCCAGGGAAGCCTTCCTCCCACTCCTGCTGCCCAGCTTCAAGCCGGCAGAGCTCCCGACCGCTGCGGCAGGCCGAGAGCGCCTCTGGTGGACACGAAATCGAGCCCCACCCTGGCTCAGCCCTGCGTTTCAGCCCTGGAGATGTACCGGGTGGGCCCTGCCCTTGAGACTCTACCCAGACCGCACTCACTCGAGCATCTTCCTCAAGCCCGCCCTTACCACGTGAGGAGCCCCAGGGCCTCAGAGCTTGTCGCTGGTGACTTTTGGTGTCCCTGCTGGATCTTTAACTGAGTTCTTGTTTTTCTCCCTCCAGTTCCTGACCCAGTAGACCCTAGACAGAGGCGGCTGATGTGCCCAAGAGGACAATCAGAGGGAGAGGGGGGGTGAAAAGCTGCAGACGAGTTTGTTAGAACCAAGCAGAACTATTGCACCTCTTAGGATTTGGCGGGGTGGCGGGGGGGGGGGGGGGGGGCGCTTCAAAAGGGGAACATTCTTTGGGATTTAAGAGACAGATAAACCATAGTCTTATGAAATGCAGGAGACAGAGGAAGTGGACACTTGACTCCTGGGTTCTTGGCAGCCTGGTTCGTCTGACTTTTCGAGTCCCTGAGCCTCTGCGCCTTGCTCACCCCTGGTAGTGCTGGGAATGGAGGGGCACAGCCCCTGGGAGCCTGGCCCGCAGAGCGGTCTCTCCCTCAAGAGCTCTCATGTTAATTTCCTGCCACGTTCTCTGTCTGCAAAGTGGCAGGAGATAATTCCAGCTTTGAGTCCCTCTATTCGCCTTGTCTTTCATCTCAGAGCAATTGGGTAAAGCCCTCTCAAAAGCTATCCATACCTCTGTGCTGCCAGGGCTGGTCTTTGATTTCCTCTGCTTCCCCCTGCTGTACGCAGGTGGGAAGGGATCACTGGTTGGAAGAACACTCATTCCAGGGGCTGCAAAGTGCCGTCCAGGTTGGGGCTGGGTAGGAGGCTGGAGCGGCAGACACAGCCGAGGTCCCACTTTTGCGCCCTCTAGTGGTCGAAGTCAGTATGACCCGAACCCTAGAGCATCCCCCTGGGCCACCCAGCCAGGCTCCATCCAGCCCTGGCACCAAGCAGCTTCCCAGGCCCCGCGGTAGATCCGGGAGCCTGATCCGGGCTCCTCCCGCCCACCTCGGCCCCTCTTGTCCCCGCAGAGTTCTCCATCAGCAGCTTCTGCACCGTGGTGGACGTCATAAACTTCTCAAAGCTGCAGGTGCTGCGCCTGGACGGGAACGAGATCCAGCGGAACGCCATGCCCGAGGACGCGCCCCTCTGCCTGCGCCAGGCCAGCCTCATCGAGATCTGAGCGGCCTGCCCCTGCGCGGGGCCCGCGACCCCACGCCCCACTGCATTTGGCTTGATGGTTTGGTTTGGCTTTTGCTGGAAGGTCATGTGACAGCACTCCACGGGCTTCCCTCCTATCTTCTTCCCTAGGCAGGGTCCCAAGCTCCCTTTCCCAGGACAGAGGTGGCGGGGGAGGGAGCAATGCCCGCAGTCCCAGCGTCAGGACTCTCGCTGCCCTTAGCTTCTTCCCGAGGTCCTGGTGTCATGAACTCTACAGTTGCCTGCGCACCGCACATTAGCTGTTTCCCAACCATCCCTGACTCTGAGCACCGCCTGCCTGCACTCCCTTGGGCTGGCACTGGCTGCTCCTCAGAATATACCTCTGTCCTACTGTCTCCCAGCTCCACCTCATCTCAGCTGGCCCCACGGACAGCTCTCGGGCCTCAGCCCCAGATGCGAGGCCTCAGTCCCTCGGCATCTGCCTGCCAGAGGACCCACCTTTGTATTTACAATTGGAAGGACACAAGAGTCACCTCTCTGCCTCCCTGAAAGCCACCAGACTCAAGGTCACCATGATGATGACAATATTCAGGGCCCGATGTGGGAGGAGACAACCAACCTGAGGCTTAGAAGTGTATGGGGCGCTGCTTTAGCAGGTAGATGGGACCTCAAAAGAGGAAGGTTAGGCGGAACAGGCTGGATGAGGAGGCTGCTCAGTGTTCCCCTTCTTGCCCCACACTCTGCATGGCCAGCAGCTCCCTGCTTGGGTCTTATCCTCAAAGGCGACCCAACATTAGAAAGGGAGGTTGGCCTCTCCTCTTACCCAAGCACGAAGGCCTACATTCTGATGGGAGAGGCAGACTCCAGCCAGCCCTGGGCTTGCCTGCAGGCCCAAGGAGGAGGCTGTGGCTCACCTGCGTTCATTGATTTGTGCTAAGGCCACGGTTCTGCAGGACCAGCGCTGGCTGGGGATGCTACTGGGTCGCTGAAGCCCAGGCCAGGCAGCCAGCTTCGTCCTGTGCTGAGCATAACACCCTCTGCTTTTGCAGCTCTGAGCTACACTCTCGTTATTGAAGGCTCCTGTTGCTTTATAGCTTGGCTGCAGAGCATTGACGTCTCCCCATTTCTGAAAGGTAATGTCACCTGGAGCCTAACTCTCCTCTTTGGGGACCCACCGGGATGGAGCCGCCTGGGAAGTCCAGGGCAGGGGCCGCTGCAAGAGGGAGAGCCCCAGCCTGGCCCCTGCCAGATGCCATCGAGTCCCTGACACTGCGCGCGTTTGAGCAGCTTTCCCAAGAAGCGAAGGAGGGATCCTTGGGCTGTGTTCTTGGTCCCAGACCCCGAAATCCACAAAAGCCAAACAAACCAGCTCGTTTCAACTAAGGAGCTGTGCTGTGAGGGGCAAGGCTGCCCCGCCCCCGGCCCTTCAGAAAGCATCTGCATGTGAGCGCCATCATGCCGCTGTAACGGGTCCTTATACAGGAAAGGCATGAGCGGTGGCTGACTGACTAATAAAGGTATTTTACAACTGCATCTGCGAGAATGGAGTCATTAAAGGCAGACACTGTCATCGGCCCTAGTGGGCTCGCTTACGCCTCCGACAGGAAGAGCCCACCTCATCTATTCTGCTTGGGCAGGTGTAGCTAAAGGCCTAAAAAAAATCACCTGTATGAAATCCCTAGTAAGCATGCTTCACGCATTGGAAGTTTCTCTTGACGTCTAACTTCAGTCTCTCTAGCTAGACATTTCCTTCCATCGGGTCCCCCAGAGATAGAGAACTTTTTTCAGGCATTCTAATGTTTTTCTCCTTCCTTCATCCTCCCCTGTCAAGCCAGTAATTCTGGGTTCCAGGGGTCCTGAGTGTAGTTGTCTTAACCTCTCCTGCCCTCTAGCGGCAACTGTGCAGAACGGGGGGGGGGGGGGGCGGCAGTCCAGCACGGCAAAGGCCAACGGGGCCTGGAAGAGGAAAACAAGCGTCTGCTTGCTCATTCATCCTCTCCACCCCCATTTCCTGAAAGCCTCGAAGCGCCAGATGCTGTGCTAGGTGCTTAGCAACTGTGACAAAGTTAAGAGGGCAGGCTAGGATTGCGACTTTCGGGACAACCCACTGTTTCCCAACAGAGAAATAACTGATACTCATTGAGCATTAATATATTCTGTGAAATTCTGTGCCAAGTCCGTTACCATCGTTATAACTCCATCTGAAGCCAGAGTAAACGACTTTGATTATAAACCTCTGGAGCGAGAATTGGGCAGGGATGCGAGTGCATAAGGACCGGAAGGAAATCGTGATGTCAGGCACAGGACTCTCTGCGACAGCAACACATCCTCGGGGAGGCGAAGGCACGGGCCCACGGCAGGGACGCAGCCCAGCTGTGAGAAAGAGTCCCCTGCCTCTACTTTTTAAAAAAGTCTCACCCCTGGATGTTTAGGGAGAGGGGAGGGAGGGAGGAAGGGGACGAGGGAAACATCGATTGGTTGTCTCTCGAACACACCCCAACCAGGGATCGAACCCGCAACCCAGGGATGTGCCCTGACCCGAAAGCAAACCTGCAACCTTTCGGTGTCCGGGATGATGCTCCAGTCATCCGAGCCACCCGACCAGGGCTCTGCTCCTATATTTTGCTTCTTAGCGGCTCCCATGAATATCACAACGGAGACAGGGGGGTGGGGGGCAGAGGGGATGGGAGCCGGGCCCAGGCCTGCTGCGAGGTTGCCCTCCTGGCTGCATCCAGTGCCTCTCCCGAGTGTAGGGCGGGGGACTCACCATCCCTCGGTTCGGTCAGCTCTTTTCCTTTAGGCACCATCTGATCAGTACTTGCCATGTGCTGGGTGCTTTCCCAGGAACCCTGTTAGCACTCCTAACCTCCCTGTGCCAGAGGTACTACTACTTCCACTATTTCACAGATGGGGAAACTGAGGCACAAAGAGTCTGAGGTCACCCAGGAAGGAAGCCCCAAGGCCAGGATCTGACCCTGGGCCCCCTGTCTCCCCGGCCTGTCAGTCTTGCTACCCTGTTTCCCCTGTGTGATCCTGCAGAGCCCTGTGTTACTGGTGAAAGCAGGACCCCTGGGAGCAGGCAGAGGCTTGGCAGTCGTGGGGTGTCACGGTGGAGGGAGCCATCTGCCTTGATTTGTCGTGGACCTAAATCCATTCTGCTTGCTTTCACGGGCACTTTATGAGTTTTCCGATTCGCAGTCACTCTTCATTAATAAGTGCTTGCTGAGTGCCCTTGGGCAGGCACTGAGGATACTGCAGAGAACAAACAGCCCTGCCCTAGTGCAGTGATAATCGATGAGCAAAATCCACCCCAAGGAGAACAGCTGTGAGCACAGATCTGGACGAGGATTATCACGGAGCCTGTCCCGGCCTGGCCTGGAGGGTCAGGGGTTGAGATCAGATGTGGAGGGAGAGTGTAGTTATCCAGAGGAGGTGACGGGAGGGCCAGTCCAGCAGAGGTAAGACCATGGATTAACACCCTAATGCAGACCGAGGCTTCAAGGCACTGAAAGACAGAGAAAATGGATGAAGCATAGGAAATAGGGAAGAGAATTTTAA
>PVJC01013652.1:0-37662 GCA_004026665.1 Murina feae
GCAGATTTCTCAGTCCAAGGAACACCTGACTGGAGACCTTCTTCCCAGTGATAATTGAAGAGAAATGTCCCTCTGCAAGCTTACACACCAAAAATTTCCCAAGAAATCATCCAAAAATTATTTAATGTAAATGACAATTTTTCTTTTTTCATTTTAGGAGGCTTGAAGGGATGTTTTCTTTTCTTCCAGAGAGAGAGAGAGAGAGAGAGAGAGACAGAAAGAGAGAGAGAGAGAGAGAGAGAGAGAGAGAGAGAGAGAGGCACTCTCAAGCTATGTTTAAGAAATAGAATTATCCATTCCAATCTCTTGATATAAAAAAGCTGTCTTTTTAACAATTATTTTCCTTTTGTGCCTACATATTTTCCTCTTCTCTCATTCTTACCAAATAGTTCAGTATAATAAATATTAGCAGAATAATATAAAACCCAGACATACTCAATTTCAAAGCAAAATCAGAGTTAAGACATCCTATATAACAAAAGGCTAATATACAAATAGACCTAATGGTGGAACAACTGGAACAACCGAACAACTGGTAGCTATTATGTGTGCTGACCACCAAGGGGCATGTGTGGAACATGGCAGTGTTGGCCGTGGCAGGATGGTGGGGCAGTAGAGCAGGGGTGCCAGACCAAGGCGGGGCGCTGGTTGCTGTCATCAGGGCGAGCCTCTGGTGGTTACTGAAAATTCTTTGCTCCCGCGAACCACGGTCCTGCCTGGCTCTTGCACTCACTGCTGGCACTGGCCCCAGTTGCTCCTCACTGTCAATGGGTGTGAGTGTGGTCAGTGCTGACAGCACATATGAGTGGCAGCGATGGGAGTGGGGCTGCTGGCAGACAGGGGACCAGGGGCCGTGACAGTTTCTTTCAAGGTGCATGAATTTGTGCACTGGAACCCCAGTAGTAAAATAAAGATCTTGATCCCTTTAAAAGGAAAGGGAGTGATATTTCCTAGACATTATTTTCTGTCCAACGGGTCAAATATGAGATCAGCAAGTAAATATATCACATTTGTTCACATCTGAGTTTATTTGGACGCAAAAGGGTAACAGTCAGGCAGAGAAAAGAACTGAACTAGAAGAGAAACTAATCTCTTAAAACATATGCAGGGCTGCCCTGACCGGTTTGGCTCAGTGGATAGAGCGTTGGCCTGCAGACTGAAAGGTCCCAGGTTCGATTCCGGTCAAGGGCATGTACTTTGGTTGCGGACACATCCCTAGTAGGGAGTGTGCAAGAGGCAGCTGATCGATGTTTCTAACTCTCTATTCCTCTTTCTTCTTCTCTGTAAAAAATCAATAAAATATATTTAAAAAATATGCAGGGCTTTCAATAAAGTAATAAAATAATGCCTTTCTTTCTTACCACCAGAAAATCTCAGATTTAGAGATATTCCCTTTTCCTAGATATTCCCCCTCTAATTATGTATATTTCTGTGCCATTTAGAAAAGAGATTCTTATAAAGAAAATTAAAGCACCTCTATGTTATCTTCAGTTTCATTTTCTACTGAATATTTCTAGAATGGAGCCTGATTAACTAAATTTAGGAATAATCTCTTTTGTTCATTAGTTGAATTTTTATATAAAATCATTTAAATGTTTCATTTCTGGTATATGGATGATTTTTTGGTTAAAAC
Organism: Murina feae; assembly: GCA_004026665.1. Taxonomy (NCBI): domain Eukaryota; kingdom Metazoa; phylum Chordata; class Mammalia; order Chiroptera; family Vespertilionidae; genus Murina; species Murina feae. The sequence continues at coordinate 1,634 of PVJC01013652.1, forward strand.
AGAATGCCGTAATAACATAAGGCATTTCGACTGTGTAAGAAGTTAACAACCAATTTTCTTGATGTTTCCAGTGATCATGTTCATCAGTTCCAAATTCATTTTCATGATATAATACTGTTATTAGAATTAGCATAAATTTAAAATGATAGGTAATTCATATCTATTAGACAAAAAGTCATCTTCTATTTATAAAATTATTATTGTAGAGTTTCACATGTTTTAAATTAAATTTCCTGATTTGCATTAGGTGTAAAACTGTAAATAGCTTTTTAGATTACACATTGAATTTGTAGACAAGGGCATTCTATTAAAATACAAAGATTTCTATTAACATTTGAGGTATAATTTCAGAAACACCAAGAGAAGGCACAAGACAAGCAATATATTACTGATATGCACAGTGTTGCTAGATTCTTTAAAAAAATACTCACCAGAGAATCATAAAAGATAGGAATCAAATAATAGTAAAATTGATATTTCCCATAGAACTATATTTTACAGTTACTACAGATGTTATTGGGTGAGAAAAAATGCAAAGAATTAGAATCTTAATATTAACCAAAGGAAAAGCAAGTCAGCACTTTGCTTATCAAATACAGAGATGCTTCCCAACTCTAATTTCATGCAGTCTTTTCAGAGGAAACAAATAAGCCACTTGACCTGAATAAGAAATTGTAGGAACCGATTGCATACAACAGTGATTCTGGAATTCAGCAAAAAAGTCAGTCATTTACATTCTGATATTGGGTTGTTAAAAGGTTAATACTTCAATACTCCTTGCAATGTTTTGCTAAGTATTTCAATAGATATAAAATAGGTTGAAAAATGGATTTGATGGTTAAATCTCCATTTAACATGGGGATTTAAAAAAAAATCTGTGGGACATTTCAGAATTTTGTATCAAGTATGATCTTTAAGAAGGAAGTGAAATATGTAGTTTTTCTAAAAATAATTGGACATTGAAACACATTTCTTTTTTCTTTCAATGAACATTGGAGAAAAGAATATAAATGACTTCCTGGAATAAGAGTGGTCTTTTCAATAAGGTGGTTTCCTTGACTCTCTATACCTTACAAAGGAATGAACTTGTTCTTTGAGCAATGGGCCCCACACGGCAGTAGATTTACCTGGTGCCTGTGAGTTGTAGGTTTTATCCACATTTCTAAAGGATCGTGGAAACTTTACTCTTAGCTATAAAACCAGCACGTTCCAAAGACCAAGATTCAAAAATCTACTCGGTACATGCACAATTTTCTAGCCTTCCCCCTCCTCTTGAAAACACCCTGCCACCTAGCTCAGCCTGGATGACTTCAACATCTTTATTGTAGTTCCTCTCAGTACTTTCAATCTCAGCTCTGGTGGATTTTCTGGTGGATTTTTCCTCTGCACTTTATCTCACCTCAGCTGCAGCTCCTAAAGATAAACAAGAAACACTAAACTTCTATAATTCCAAAAGGATTTGATTTATTGCACTGTTTAGACACAACATACTATTCTAAATTGCTTGTTCAGGTTCTGCTGCTACCATATTGACCTTTTTTCAGAGCCTCCTGTGCATTCAAACCTTTGTTTTCTCCCAGATTGTCATCCTTGTTTTTTTTTTCCTCTCATATTCTTATCCAGTTTAGAGTTCATGTATCTTTTGCAATGTCTGCCATACTCTTCTTAATATTTTAAACCCCCTCATCCCTTTGCTTTTCACTTAGCTATCTTGACAAACTCTAATCCTGGTTGAATTCAACTATCACTTTCTCTAAGTATGCATGTGAGCAGTAAATATTTTTGGAGAAAATTAATAAGATAAAATAGCACAATAAATCATTATAAATTAATAATTTCCTGTCACAGTTGGACTCGCTATGTTGCTCAAAACTCTATCTTCCTTTAGTCAATTCAATTCAATTCCCAAATTGTGTGGCGATTATTTCAAACTTCCTTAATTAGTCTTCAACCTGCTCCCTCACAATCACAATTCTTTTAATTTTTAGCAAATGAATATGTCTCCTAGCTCACAGGGAAACAAAATGGCACGGGGGACTATTAAATGGAAATTCTAACTTTCTTTCCATAAATTTTTGTATCTATGCACATTATAGATTCCTTTCTTTGTCTTACAAAAAGGGAAGTATTCCCTTTATTCACCTGCAGCCATTTCATCTAGCTGTGTTTCCTCTACCTGACTCACCTGTTAAGACACTAGACCCTGTCAATTATGTCTGCTCTCTCCTATATATTCAAATTTTCTCTGGGTCATTCTTAAGTGAGTTCAAATTATAAAACATAATAAACTAACAAAAACAAAAAACTAAAAGCACATAAACACTAAAAATAACCATCTCTGAATTCACAAGTCCCTATTGTTCCTATTATATTTCCCTCCCACATTTTATATTAAGACATCAGAAAAGAATTACTTATACTAATTGTCTCTATTATATTTTCTCACTCTCTCCTCAATATGTTGAGTTGATTTCCACTCATATCACTCTACTAAAACAATTCTCATTAGGTCATCAATGATAAATTCCAATAAATCAGTGGACATTTTTTTAGGTTTCATCTTTATTTGTCAGCAATATTTAACACATTAATAACATTTTTTATTAATAAATTCTCCCCCCCCCATTTTTTTGCATTTTATAACATTTCTTATTTTTCTTCTATAACCCCGTTTGCTTTTTGTTACTCTCCTATGAAGCCTAATTGCCTCATTTTTCTCTAATAATTGAATTTTTTGGAGAATCTTAATGCTTTGCCCTAAACATTTGTTTCATTTATACATAAAGCAAACTATACCATGACTTAATGCCTTAAAACAACAACTTAGTTCTCCAGATTCTTTGTATTAATTGTGTAATTCTTCTACCAGTTCTCTTGCGATCATTTATGTGTCTTCATTATTCTGGGAAGTCTGGACCTATAGAATAAGATATCCTCACTCTCGGGTCCAGAGCCTCGGCAAGGATATGTGAGTTTCTGGAACCTTTCTCTTTGCATGGTCTCTCATCATTCAGTACTTTTGCTTACACTTCTTTACATGGTGCCTATATCCCGAGAGTACAAAAGTAGAAGCTGCAATATATCTTGAGGCTTAGGCTTTGGAACTTGCACAGTCATCTTAGGCAAATTTTGTTTGTCAAAACAATTCACAAGGCCTTTCAGATTCAAAGTGTTTGAGAAAATATAATCTATCTTCTTTTTTAATATATATTTTTATTGTTGTCAGTATTACTCTTGATATGAGGAGTGGTGGCATCACAATGCCAGAGGTCATGAACACTGGGAGTTAGGTTGTGGACCATTATTATAACCACCTGCCACAGATTTCCCACTGAGCTCTAGGCCTATGCTTTCTTTCTTTTCTATTTTTTTTTTGGCCAAACATTTATTGATCATTTACATTTTTCTAGGTATTATTCTAGATTTTGGAAACTAGATTAAAATAAGACAAAAAATCATGGCTCATTTTGAGCTTACAATTTAGAGAGATAAAAAGATATAAAGAGGTAAAATCTTTATTAAATGGTTTGAAAAGATAATAACATAAAGGCTAACAGGAAAATAAAATAGGACTTAGTAATATTAAATTACTATTGAGAGGGGAAACTTTGGGATCCTCCTCTTGCAGGAATGGTTAAGGTGAACACTTCTACTTGACTCTGTTTTCACATGGGGAGAGTTGCAACAGCGCCACTCTGGCGCCCTCTGGCTTGTTACTCACACCCTCCTTACTCAGACTTCCCCATAGAGGTAGGAAAAACTTATTTTAGTTTGTAAGAAGGAACTAGGGAGTATAGGTCCCCACACAAAAAGAAGGCATTCCTTGCTCTTCCATGCCTTGAAACTTTATGGGATAAGACCATGCAGCACAGCTTATCTCTACAGCCTCACTTTGTACTTTTCTATCTGTCACACTATGTTCTCTTCAGTGGGACTTCATTCATTTCCTTGACTAGTGTATTTTATCACAGGGCCTTTCGACATGACATTTCTTCTGCCTGTAATAATTTCTAATACCTTTAAGAAGCTTACTTCCAGGCATCAGTAGCAGATAATGTCAGTGGTCTTCCTGGATATCATAGGATCATTTTTTTAAATCAATTCTGTAGACTTCTCCAAAAGCTTTCTATGTGATTTTGCATCTAAGAGCTCACATCTGATATTTTGACAATCCTCCGAAGAAAATATCTACTACTAAGTTGCTTTGCCCAAAATTGCATACTTGACTTTTAGCACCTTTCCTAGCCTGCTTTTTCCACTCCTGAGAATACTCCTTTAATAAATCACTTGCATAAAAATATTCATCTCAATATCTGTATTCAGATTAATCTGATCTAAAGCAGCATCTTTCAGATCTTAGTTTAAATGTCACTTACCCAGGGCAGCTTTTGCTGATGTCCAGAAAAGATCATGGTCTCTCTATGATGCTTATTATAATATCAAGAATCTGACTATAAGGAGTATTTTGTTTTTGCTTAGTTCCTGTCATGGGTTGACTCTCTGAAAATACCCAATTAATAAATGGACCAAAAGAGAAAGATGAAATAACTAAAAGAGAAAGAACGGGGATCCCATTGGTGATGGCATTAAAACAAACAAACAAAACACACACACACACACACACACACACACACACACTTCCAGCCTTTAAAAAAATAAATTCACCATAATGTTTGCAAGTTATTTTTTCGTCTCTCTTTCCAATTGAGGAGTCAAATTATATTTCAATCAACTCCATAAATGACAGAAAATGTTTTGAGGAGTTGTTTGAGGAGTGTTTATTATTTCAAGTGTTTCATTAACCGCTACCAACCAGTTGATATTTTTCTCCACAAGGTCAAATTGGGATTTCTTACAAATTGTCAACAAAAGCAACCTAAATCATTTCTCTATATGAATATTCTTTATTCAGTTCATAGTTATTTTTTGAGGTCTATTTTGCCTTGGGTGTCTTATTAGCCGTTAGAAATACAGGGGCAACATAAATATGCATAATCCTTAGATTTAAGAAGCCTTAACTATAGCAGCAGTTTGAAAATTATATGAATGCTTGACTATACTTGTGTAAGTTCTTGAATATGTGATGATTATGTAAATATTAGGACTCTCAAGAGTACATGTCCCTATAAAGTTATCCTGGTCCTGACTGGAGCGGTAGGAAGGCTTTCTGAGTTTCTATTTTGCCGGTTCTGAGCTCCAGGCCCTTTGCAGGGTAGCCTCTAAGAACTGCTTATTATGACTAGAAATAGTTCTGGGTTGGTTTACATTCTCCCAATCCCCTGAAGTAGATACTGTGCTGGGAAGGTGGGAAGAGAGAGGATTAGAAAGAGATTTATATTTGCTCACAGGACTCTTTAGGGAACTGTTGAATCTCCTAATGGAAGACAAAGTACAAACTAGAAATGTTTTGGAGGAATGCTTACCTGCAGACCTGGGAGAGCCACCTGAGACTGCAAGGCAGTGGAAAGCCTGAGGGGTTGATTGGAATTCTGAAAGCTGAGGCATGAGGATTGGGTTGTCCAAGACCTTGTAGAGTTTGCAAAGGGTAGGGCGGCCTGACTGAGCAGTAGGAAAGCTACATTGTAGAGCGGAGTTTGCCTGAGGTGATGTGAAGCAGCTGAAGGACATCTTCTCTGCCTGGAGACTGCAATGCGGGCAATCCACCTGTGACTAATCCGTTTTGGGCTGATGACTGTATATGCCTTTGGGTGTTAGTGAAATACCCATCCTTACTAGGATAGGGCCTGGTGTTAATTCGTTGTTCTATAATCTGCTACATCTCTCAAACAGTGATTTCTGTTAAGTAGGATGGTCCTCTATTTTAGAACGGGCAATTCAGACTCACCTATTACTTATTTGTAATTATTCCAAGATTTTCTTTGGCAAAACATTATTATATTGCAGTCCCTTATATTAATAAGATCATTATATAAAGCTACAAGCACTTTTGCAAGGTATTACAATATAAACAGCTGCCAATTCTTAGGTGAAATGATGTGGTTTATGGGAATTATCATTCCCCAGGGATTTGAATTTATTGCCTGGGTATAGAAGTTAAATTTGCCAAAGCTGTCCAAGTAGGGTTCGAAGAAGTTTCCCTTTGCATTCTTTGTGAGCTACTAAAAGTATTCAAACAAAAAAAATTAGTTTTATGTGTCCGGAGATGTAGGTTGTAGAAGATATTGTGTTTATTTTAGAATTGCATTATGTCACACTCTTATACAGGTAAGAGTAAGAACATTTATTGCATTTTTAATACTAATAAAAAAACCATCCTGAAACTCTCTCTACACACAAAAAGGAAAACATCCTGCATTACTCTAAAGTATTCAAATGATCTGAATTGTTTGTGGTGATCTACCATATACTAGTAGATTACTCCTGTTTATAACTTCATGAGTTTCAGCTGAATGTAAAACTATCACTAGTGAAATAATGTTTTGGAGAATATGTAGCAACAACAGATCTATGTTTAAATTATCTGTTGTAGAAACGTATTTTCCACACAGTACAGGGCCCTCTCAGCAGTTAATCCTGAAGAGATAAAGGTCAAGTTATGTAAAACCAGATCTGATTTTGCCTAGAATTGATTGAGGGTACGTTTGCCTTTTCTAGGTGGAGTAGTTCGTCGAGCTACTGAAAAAGGGCAGATGATGGTGCACTTTGGGATTTGGAAAAAGACCTGAAAAGACCTGAGCAAAGGCTGGGAGATCGAAGGAACAGAGGTAGAGAGCATCCTGAACAAGGGCAAGTGGAGGGGAACCGTCATGCTGGACCCCAATGTCACTCCTGGTCCACCTCCTCTTGTGATGATCTTTCTGACAGCAAATGTCTTACTACTTACTGTATTTAGTGAATGACAAAGCTTCAGCTGAAAACTGGACTTACATTGTATCATTTTAATGCACTTTTTTAATGAATAAATTCATGAATTATAGATAAATGTGATTTCCTCACAGAAGAGGTACAGATCAAGAAATCATGTAATGGTTTTCATAGACAATCTATTTCCTCCTCTTCAATTTTGGGTAAGGGAAAGTGTTTGCATTGAGCTTTTAAAAATTACACAGCATTTAAAAATAAATTATCTAATTTGAGTTTCAAAATATTATCACCAAAATAGCTTCTTTAACCCAATTTTATAGGTGAAAGCATTAAGACAAACATGCTAAAGAACTTTTCTAAGATCACAAAATGCATTTGATCAAGGCAAGAAATGTGTATATGTGTGTGTGTGTGTGTGTGAAAGTGTTTTTTTTTAACCAAGAAATCAATTGATGTGTTTATATATTTTACTTTACTATGAGACATAAATAGAATTTTGAGGACTCATTTTCCTTCCCCTTTTTGCAAAAAAAAAAAAAAAAAAGGAAAAGAGCAGTAATTCCAAATTAATGAAATTTAAACACAGTAAAAAGCCCAGAGTTATATGCTGCCTGCAAAATAGGTGCCTTGGAGAAGTTTAAGTTCATTGTACTATTATATCTTTTTTTCTAAATAACTTCTATACCCAAGAAATAAATGCAGACCATCTTTTAGTCTACCATATTTTAAAATATTTTCTTTAAAGCCTTGAATATATACATTAAGGTATATGCGTACTCATATGCATGTGTATTCTCTGGGATAAAATTTAAGAATGTTAACTACAACATTAGCAGGAATCATAACAAATGCTTTTACTTACTGCATTTTTTACCATGTGCCAAATCTGTATACTTAGAGAATCTCATTTTATCTTTGTAAAATCTACAGGGTTTGGTAATATTTTTATGTGGTAAGTGGGTAATCAAAAGCTCAGGGAGGTTGAAAAACATGGCATAGCTGGGATTTATAAGTCTAGTGTACCAAATAAGCCAGTAGGATTTTAAAACAAAGAATATAAAATGGTTTATTGATCTACATACAACCTAAAGCATCGGTAAGACAATGTGCGGTACGTGATAAACACCGTTGTTTGAAAAGTGATGCATGTCGTATATAAAAATGCTCTTTGTATGTTTATTTTTTTCTTTTCCAAAGAAGTGCCAGGGTGACAGATGACGGCACTGGTAAGGGGAGAATGTAATACAATGTGTTTTGTGTTTTCAGGCCACTCGCAAGTCCTGCAAAGGTCAGGTATTGAACATGACCGCGATAACTCTAAACCAGCCCGTGGAGACATCAGCTCACACACAGCTCAGACATATGAAAGCAAGCCTTCAGCCATACGGGAGACATTTTATTCTCTTCTTCCTAACCCCCTACACACATCACCGTGTCAGTGTAGAACAGTGGAGGATTAGTACCAAATAGCTGCGCCTACAACTGTATCACTAGAAATAGAGTCTCACTTTTTTTTGATACCTTATCAAATTCTTGCTGTTTCCTGCCAGTCCTTTTAATATATTTTATTGTGGGTTTTTTTTTTGGTTTTTGGTTTTTTTTTGTTTTTTTTTTACAGAGAGGAAGGAAGAGGGATAGTTAGAAACATCCGTGAGAGAGAAACATAGGTCAGCTGCTTCCTGCACACCCCTTACTGGGGATGTGGCCGCAACCAAGGTACATGCTCATGACCAGAATCGAACCTGGGACCCTTCAGGCCACAGGCCGACGCTCTATCCACTGAGCCAAACCGGTCAGGGCTCTTTTGGGCTTCTTAATCATTCTCATTTTTTACCTTCTGATGCTACTTTAGGATCTTCCTGAGTGATTCTAAATACTGCTCAGGATTGGGCAGTGGTTACCTTTAGCTTTGCCTTTGTGTCTTCATATCGCCATAGGCGTTAGAACTAAGAGATCAAAGTCCACTTCCTGAAATAAATCCTCATATGAAATCGGTTTTGCAAGGGCTCTTAGGAGGTACTCATTCTCACGCGACAGTGCAGCATCCCTGGCTTCCGGTGCCGCTGTCACTGTTAGATTTGTCCATTGTTTCCTTCCTGGGTTTCTGTTTTTGTTTTCTTTAGTTCACTCACAATTTCATAGGTAACTTAAGTTTATATGTTTCTCAAGCATTATATGCTTATTTCTATTTCTCGGCCATTTTAATGCATTTCATATTTTATTTGAGCTCATCCTTATAATTTTAATAGGGGTCAGGGATATTTAGTGTTTTTTTTTTGTTTTTTTTTTTTAGAATGATTCCTGAACATTGTTTTTATCAAAACAGTTTATAGAGTGATCTGTGGAGAGGTTTTATTTATAAGGAATGATTCCCCAGCACCCGTTCTACTCCTGAAGGTGTTTGAAGTACAGCCCCTTTATCCCTAGTATTACTTTGGGGGGTGAGCAAGGCTTCTAGAAATTGATGTCTGACTGAAAGATTAGATATGAGAAGGAGGAAAATAACTTAAGGGCTAACAGAAGGCAAAAGAACAGAACAGAAGGCTGAAAAATGAAAAGAATTACTGATATACAGGGGAAAGATAGTAAGTAAAAGTTATCCACATGGGGTTAAAAGGATGTTGTATATTTATATATCAAACTAGGGGCCTGGTACACAAAATTTTGTGCAGTTGGGGGGGTCCCTCAGCCCAGCCTGTGCCCTCTGGCAGTCTGGGACCCCTTGGGAGATGTCCACCTGCTGGCATGCCTGGCCAGCATGGGTGAGGGGCTGATGGCTGTTTGCAGGCTGGCCAAGCCCCCCAGTGGGAACCCTCACCTCATGGAGGTGTGACCAGCCTGGGTGAAGGGCTGAGGGCCATTTTCAGGCTGCCCACAGTCCCTTCAGGGTTTGTGTTCCTACTGGGGTACCTGTCCAGCCTGGGTGAGGGGCTGAGGGCTGTTTTCAGTTTTCAGGCTGCCCACAGCTCCCATTGAGCCAAGGTCCCAGTGAGGCTGGCTGGAGCCAGGTTTCTGGGGTTTATTTATCTTCTATGATTGAAACTTTGTTGCCTTAAACATAGGCCTAGGCAGGCAATGAAGCCTCCTGTTTGCTTCAGCTCTGCGGCTTCTATAATTGAAACATTGTTGCCTTGAGCAGAGGCCCAGCTGGCCTAGGCAGGCAATTGCAATAGAAGCCTCTTGTTTGCTCTAGCTCTGTGGCTCCTGGCCTCCATCTTGGCTGGGTTAATTTGCATATAGCTGCTCTGATTGGCTGGTGGTGTGGCTTGGCTTGTGGATGTGGCTTAGGTGTCTCAGAGTGATGGTTAATTTGCATATTATTCTTTTATTAGATTAGATTACTTCAAACATTGTACTATCCCTGTACCATACTTTGCATTCTTCTATTATTATGTCTCTCTGTATTCAAAATTTTGGAATAGTACATAGTATAGATCTTTACATTCCTTTACCATTTTTGCCTGATCTAATCTATCCTAATTTTTCTGCATTTGACTGTACTTGATACTCAACACTCCAACCTTCTTAAAACCTTCATTTATCATTGGATTCCAACAGCTGCTCCTTGGATCCAACAACATGTCAAAATGTCAGGTGCTAAGACTGTTTTGTGGTTATTGCTCATGGCAGTTTGATCACTATAGAAAGACATAAATATTTTCCTTCCAGTGTATTTTTCTAGTGGTATGGACTTTGCAGCAATAATTACATAATAACTTTTTATGGTTATATCTTTAAAAAAATTTTTTAAAATATCTTTATTGATTAATGTATTACATATGTGCTCTATCACCCTGTTACCCCCCACACACACTCATGCCCTCACCCCCTTGATATATCTGTCCATTGGTTAGGCTTATATGCATGCATCCAAGTCCTTTGGTTGATCTCTCCCCTTTACCCCCACCCTTTCCTACCCTCCCTCTGAGGTTTGACATTCTGATCGATGATTCTCTGTCTTTGGATCTGCTTTTGTTCAGTTTATGTTGTTCATTATATTCCATAAATGAGTGATATTATGTAATATTTATCTTTCTCTGACTGGTTTATTTCACTTAGCATAATGCTCTCCAGTTCTACCCATGCTGATGCAAATGGTAAGAACTCCTTTTTTACCTCAGCGTAGCATTCCATTGAGTAGATGTACCAGTTTTTTAATTCACTCATCTGATGGCACTTAGGCTGTTTCCAAATTTTACTATGGTAAATTGTGCTGCTATGAACATAGGGATGCATATATCCTTTCTGATTGGTGTTTCTGGTTTCTTAGGATATATTCCCAGAAGAGGGATCACTGGGTCAAAAGGGAGTTCCATGTTTAATTTTTTGAGGAAACTCCATACTGTTCTCCACAGTGGCTGCACCAGTCTGCATTCCCACCAGCAGTGCACGAGTGTTCCTTTTTCTCTGCATCCTCTCCAGCACTTGTTGTTTGTTGATTTGTTGACAATAGCCATTCTGACAGGTGTGAGATGGTACCTCATTGCTGTTTTGATTTGCATATCTCAGATGATTAGTGACTTTAGCATGTTTTCATATGTCTCTTGGCTTTCTGAATGTCCTCTTTTGAAAAGTGTCTGTTTAGGTCCTTTGCCCATTTTTTGATTAGATTGTTTATCTTCCTTTTGTTAAGTTGTATGAGTTCCCTGTAAATATTGGAGATTAAACCCTTATCAGAGATAACATTGGCAAATATGTTCTCCCACGCAGTAGGTTTTCTTGTTGTTTTGTTGATGGTTTCTTTTGCTGTGAAGGAGCTTTTTATTTTGATGTAGTCCCATTTGTTTATCTTCTCTTTAGTTTCCAATGCCCTAGGAGCTGTATCTGTGAAGAAATTGCTTCGGCATATGTCTGAGATTTTGTTGCCTTTAAATCCCTCTAGTATTTTTATGGTTTCCCATCTTATGTTTAAGTCCTTTATCCATTTTGAGTTTATTTTTGTGTATGGTGTAAGTTGGTGGTCTAGTTTCATTTTTTTTGCATATATCTGTCCAATTTTCCCAACACCATTTATTGAAGAGACTATCTTGACTCCATTGTATGTTCTTGAGGACCCATGCATTTTATAAGTCAATATTTATCTATAGTATTTTTTAGTCAGTCGTAATTTCAAATAGTCAACTTTCCTCTGGAAATTATGATAGAAATGTACTACCCTGTGAGAGAAAAAAATATCAAATTTGAAAGATACAAAGCAATACCAACTATTTATTTTTGATAACAATAGAAAGTTCTGAAGGAAACTTTTATTTTTGATAATAATTTTCCTTAGAAAAGTTCCAAAGGAACTATAATGAATATTACTGTTAGTAATAAACTTTAATGTTTAAATAATAATCCAGGCATATACCTATAAAGAAAAAAGTTGATTAATTTTTATTACTCTCGCAACTTAAATTTCCTTCATTGCATTTTACTGAAAATATATTTATTGCATTTTTCTATAAGTACAAAACTACATACCAGTGTACATTGTGAAAATACAGTGAAAAATAATAGTACTACATCAAAACTTTAATGTAGACATATACCATATGCCTGTGAAAGTTACATCAGGAGCACAGAATAATTATTTTAAAATGGCAGTGTACACCTTTAGTAAAATGGAGTGCCATGTTTTGAAATATAGCCTTTTTATTCCATTGTGGTAGACATGGGCTACATACATTTTATACACTGTTTTCGCACCCTTATTTTGCATTTGCTATTGCTTTGTAGATGCAATCAGTGGTTCAGATTGGGACAGAACTCAAAATTTCAGCTCTGAGTCTTTTGTGAATGTTGAAAGTGCACAGCATTGAAACATTGAAAATGAGATAGTCCTAAATACATCACATACATACAGTCACATACAGAATGGAAGAGATGGATGGGGTGGACAGTTTCTTTCTAAAATTTATATATATATATATATATATATATATATATATATATATATATATATATATATATTTTTTTTTTTTTTTTCCCCCTAGTTTTCCAGAGTCTAAAAATACATGTTTCTCTACTGAATCCTGGGTCTTCCGGGTTCACTTGGTTGGTGAGCATGAAATAGTGTTTGGTAGGTTTTCAAAAAATGAAGCTTGGTTTTGGAATTGTTTATTTACCATAAATTTTATAGAAAAACTAGAGGCCTGATGCATGAAGATTTGTGCAAAAAATAGGCCTTCCTTCCCCTGGCTGCCAGCACTGGTTTCCCTCCAGCACCCAGGACCCGGGCCTTTGCTCAGGCTGCAGCCCCCTGGCTTCGCTCCTGGACTGGGAGCCGCCTCCCGCCCTCGCTCCAGGCCAGCCACCACTGTCTTTGTCACATTTATTTGAATATTCCCTCCTTATTGGCTGTGGGTGCTGTCATCTTTGTTGCGAAGTGACGGTCAATGCATATTCCGTTTTTATTAGATAGGATGTAGTATTGTATCTACTTCAAATATTTGTGTATGACAGTAACAGGCTATGCCTGGGACCTGGGTGATAAAGCAGCACGGTGTGCTGGAGGCCTCTGTTTCAGAGATCTTGGTGATTTGGTGGTCACTGCGCTTATGTAATTCTTTTCAGCTGTATCCTGAACAGTGGAGAGAGGACAGCCTTCCTGTACCCATTCCCTCCCTCGCCACGTGCTTTCCACTGCACCAACTTGGGGTTACAGAGGTAAGTGTTATCTGAACTGCTCAGCTGAAGGAACTGGGTTAGCTTCAGTATTTTGTAAATTTTAATGTGTAATTGAATCACCTGGGGAGCTTATTAAAGAGAAGATTCTGATTCAGTAGGCGTGGGTGGGATAGAGCCTGGATTTCTAACAAGCTCTCAAGGAGCAAGAAGCTGAACAACACAAAGGTTTTATCCCAACTGCGGTGATGACCCTCAACCCACCCGCAATGGCTGTGAAGCTATGGGCAGGTAGATGCTGCCTAATGAGTGAAAAGGGAAAACAGTGCTTTTGAATAATGGAACACATAGAGCTATCGAAAACTAAGAAATGGAGAGTTAAAAGAGGGCCAGGAAGAGTGAAATCCAAAGCGGCAGGCCAGAAACTGGAACTGGAGAACGCCTTGGAAGAAACTGGTGTCTGTGCTTATGCAGAAAATCCATAGCCTGCCTGCTAAAGACGCAGCCAGTCATCTGGCTGGACATGAGACAACTGGAGAGCCAAAATACAGTCATGATAAAATCTTCGCAAATTTTAATCACAGCGTTGGCAAAAAAAGCGACATTTTGAATTAGCTCAACGGCTTAGCAGCAATCGGCTCTGATGGCTTGATATTGAGAATGTGTGTGGTCGAGAGGCAGCGCTCCAAATTTAAATTGACTGTTTTTTAACTTTGTCATAAAGATGTGGCTTAATACCCAAACTGGTTCTTGTCAGTAAATACACTTTTCCGTAGACATTGAGTTTCCAAGGGCTCAAACATTTCCCTCAAATTGCATGAAAAATATTCAGTTTGAAGTCAACTAAATTCGTCATGATTGAATATAAGCTAAATAGACCTAGGAAGGTTTTTAAATGATTCAACTATCAATAATTGCCTTTTTATAATTATGAGAATAGCGTAATGTTGCATGTATTCCATGTTCCAGAGAAGTATGTTTTTTTTTAGATTAATGAAGTGCCAATGTTTTTCTTTCTTTTAAATGCTCAACTTTCCTTTTGACATTTTAAAAGTGAGTTTGGTGCATATGATTGATAATAATAACTTTTACATTTAGCCATCTTTCATCACTTTATTGATTTGTATATTTTCTTATGGCTTTTTTTCTTTGATCTCATTTAGCATTTGGGTGCACTTTATGGATTTCACCCTGTGGTCAATTTGCATTCAAAGTTTGCAATGGGTTCAGTAGAAGCACTTGTAATATTGGATATTAACAAGTACTTTCAGTACCAATATCTGAGTTATCTGCTGAGGCTGCCTTAAGCAAATCATAGTGGTTTAAGAGAATATTATTCACACACACTAATTAAAGGTTATTTAAATAATGATTTTGAAGACCATACAGCTAAAATGAAATTATATTATAATATAATCTTAGCCCCAGCTTTGTAAGGACACTTTGTACTTTTCATACCTGGTGGGAAGAGAGGATGTAAAGGAGAAAGGGACATCACTGTCTTCCCATGTATAGTCCATACTTTCATCGCTTTATACACTCACCTGCATTTCAAATTCAACTGCATGTTGTAGAATTTTGCCATTGCTTCCATTTTTCACTTTGTCAACTTAATTATACCAAATGTGTTTTTTTTTTAACGATGCCCATTCAGTTTAACAACTCATATGTATAATCAGAATCTATATCATGGCAATAGAATAGAATTTAATTTTGCCAAGACATCATTTATATTATGGAATGTTTCTGCTGAAAACCCCTGTAGGCCTAAATGTATTTTAATATGGAGTTTTACCTTATACTTCAGTATCATCATGTGAAAAGATGAGATGGTGTCTTGGAGGAAAATGCATCTGGAATTGATCTGAACTCTCTCTCTTTCTCTCTCTGAGGTAATTCAGTGACAAGCTTTTACAGAGATGATGAATGTAATGTAACGTTTCTGAACTTTTGCATGTGTGTGTGCCAGGGAACCTAATTAACCAACTTAAACTACTTTTATTCAAAGACTCCCGGAAAGATAACACCAGTCACAAATGTTAAATATCTGTTTTGCTTTACTTTGCTTACTCATGCATTTATTCAACACTTGCTATGGCAGTTTATCTAAAATTGGGTCCAAAGTAATTTAGGCAGCTATACCCTATGTGAAAGATTCTGTAGAAAGCTTTAAATCATAGTGACAGCCATTAGAACTTGCTTAAAGGAAATGCATTTCTGAATAACTTCAGAGGAAACAATGTGTGTGTGTGGGGGGGGGGAGGGGCTGTAAGTATAGCCATAAAGTATCGTAAGAAATTATTCAGTATTTAGATATGTGGTCCTTTGAAGCAATAGAATTAAGTGTATTGTTTTCTGTATTTTATACCCATTAAAAGACAATAATAGCTTATATTTATTGAGCATTTATTCTATGTTAATAACATAACTTTGTACGTAAATATTACTTCATTGAATTCTCAAAATTTTTGAGTTAAACAAACAAACTATCATGTAATTCTCATTTTACTGACTGACGAGGAAATATTCGCACAGAGAGATGAAATAATTTGCCTAAAGTCACATAGTAGTCAGTGGCAGAGATGGAATTTAAATATCAGCAGTGAGATTCCAGAGCCAGATTCCTCACTTCTGTGTCATTTTCATTTCAGTCCTATCACTGATTTCTGTGAGTCTGATGAAGTCCTTCACATTATTTACTTTTCTTTTCTTTTTTTCAGCTATCACAGGTGAGCCAAAGTCATTCCAAAATGTGTTTGGAGATGCTTAGAGCACACACACTCATATATACTACACTTTTTCTTTTCAACTTTTTTCGTGGCTGGGGTTAATAATATCATTCAAGTCTCAATTCAAATGTTACATCCCCATAGAGATCCTATGGGACTAAAAAGTTCCCTTTCTCATTATATCATCTGCTCTTTACTCAACATTTAACTCTATTTCTGTAGCAGTTTCTGTCTCTCTGCCATAAAGGAATGTAAGATGCAGAAAAGAAAAAAGTATAGTAAACACTTAGAAAATAATAGGTTCCTAAACAAATAAATGAAACCGGTTAGAAAGTAAAAGGCTCCCATATTTATTTTTTTGAGAAATGCTGCTTTTTATATCTTGGGGATTCACAGAACAAATTAGCATATTAAAGCTCTGCATATTTATATTTTGTTTGACTCAGAGATTCCAAGGCTTTTTGACCATGAAAGCTGTATTTTTTGTTTTTTGAAATAGCACTTACTATCATGTCTTTGAAACACTTGATGGCAAAGATTAGTCTTTTTTTTTAACCTTTTGAGATTTTCATAACTCATAATATCATTTAAATAAGCATTTTAATAAATATATGAAAATAAAAGTTTAAAGTACTGAGAGCATCAGGATGTGTTTTCTGAGTGAACCAAGTTTAGTTTGAAAAGAAAAAGGCGTTTTGCCATTAGCTTTCTTGCCTACGGTTGACAGCTGATGGAACAGTGCATGGAGTAATATGTTTTCCTTTTGCTTTCTAAATTTGTATTAAGCCCATAGCAATTCTGCAGCAAATTTAATGATGTTGTGGAAAAATGTCTAATATAAAATATTTTATTATAAAAGCGCTGAAACATTAAGGCTATACTATATCTGCCTCTATGTTTGACAGCATGGAAAAAAGTACTATAGTTGTAGGGAGGAAGGTAGAATGTTTTTAGAAATGAAAGTGAAAACCTGAACTGAATAGACATTATTCCCTTGTGCTTAACTCTGTGGGATGTTTTTGTTGTGCTTTATTTTTGACAAAACATAGTTTTTCATGTTCAAATTTTGGGGAAGCTTAGCCTATTCTGGCATAATGGATTAAGTTATAAGTTCTCTCACCATTTCTGAAATGATCCATTGAAATATATTTATGAAATGATATGTTGTGATATATTTACTATAATCCCTTAATGAAAGTTTCAAATTTTTAATAAAAAGAGGGAATGTTGCCTGGCTGGCGTGTCTCAGTGGTTGTGTTGACCTATGAACCAGGAGGTCATGACTCGATTCTCCATCAGGGCACATGCCTGGGTTACAGGCTCTCTTCCCGGCGGGGGGATGTGATCAATGGGTCTCTCTTATCATTGATGTTTATATCTCTCTCTTTCTCTCTGGAATCAACAAAAATATATATTTTTAAAAGAGAAAATATAGCTTTCAAGGATTTAGAAGTCTTTTTCAGGGTGGTATTTTTATCTACTTTTCTTACTTGCAAGAATAATGGGCTAATAAACTTCCATTTAAAAATATTGATTATTCCAAATGAATCTTAAGTGAAATGAAGAAAGTCTGCTTTAGATTTTGAATATTGTAGCATTTTCTATCAACTATTAATCTTTAAGGCTTTAAAAGATAAATAATGTTTATCCCCATTGAATCTATGTTAGATAGAAAATAACTCAGGGTCTATAATATTGGGATAGACCGATTTCATAAAAAAAACTCTTATTTGCCATGATTCCCTGGTTGTCTTTTCATGTTTCACCTCCACTAACGTCCCATAGGCATCTACTAAAAAGGAAAATCAGTCCCTGTCCATTGTGGCCCAGTGGTTAGAGTGGTCCCCACACAGAAGGGTTATGGGTTTGATTCCTGTCAGGAGCACGTATAGGAGGCAAGGGACTGATCTCTCTCTCTCTCTCTCTCTCTCTCTCTCTCTCTCTTCCTCCTACTCTCTCTAAAAATCAATGGAGAAAATATCCTTAGTTAAGGATTAACAACAACAACAACAAGATAGGAAAAGGTGTAATTTTAGTGTAATACAACTCTGCATCTTTAACTTTCTAGCTTATAATTGAAGGACTTTAGTAGTACAAAATACATTTTTCTTTTTAACATGCACAGCTCTACTTGCTGGTATAGCTGTTGCATTTTTGTCGTGTAGTGTATACTAAATTGTATTTATTCTTTCTTTATATTTTTGCAATTAACTACAACTCCAAAATGGGTTCTCAATCTCTTAAGTTCAAGATCACAAATGCAGCCACCTATTATAGTAGCCAAGCAAGTAAAAGCCCTGAGCAATATAACTTAGAACTAATTTAATATTAATCTGCCTTTTATTCTTTTTTTAAAATATATCTTATTGATTTTTACAGAGAGGAAGGGAGAGGGATAGAGAGTTAGAAACATTGATGAGAGAAAAACATCAATCAGCTGCCTCTTGCACACCTCTTACTGGGGATGTGCCCACAACCAAGGTACATGCCCTTGAATGGAATCGAACCTGGGACCTTTCAGTCCGTAGGCCAATGCTCTATCTGCTGAGCCAAACCGGTTAGGTGCCTTTTATTCTTATCTAATCTAATAAAGGAGTAATATGCAAATTAACCATCACTCTAAGACACCTAAGCCATGCCCACCAGCCAAACCACACCCCAGCCAATCAGAAAAGCTGTATGCAAATTAACCCAGCCAAGATGGAGGCCGGCAGGCATGGAGCTAGAGCAAATAGAAGGTTTCGGTTGCAACTGCCTGTCTAGGCTGGCTGGGCCTCTGCTCAAGGTAACAATGTTTCAATTATAGAAGCCACAGAGCTGAAGCAACAAAGTTTCAATTATAGAAGATAAATAAACCCCAGAAACCTGATTCTAGCCAGCCTCTCTGGGACCTTGGGTCAATGGGAGCTTTGGGCAGCCTGAAAGCCTGAAAACGGCCCTCAGCCCCTCACCCAGGCTGGCCACACCCCCATGGGGTGAGGGGTCTCCACTGAGGGGTCTTGGCCAGCCTGCAAACAGCCATCAGCCCCTCACCCAGGCTGGTCAGGCATGCCAGCAGGTGGACATCCCCCAAGGAGTCCCAGACTGCAAGAGGGCACAGGCCGGGCTGAGGGACCACCTGAGTGAACAAATTTTTGTGCACCAGCTCTTAGTATTTTTATACTGAAGTAAGTTATTTAAAGAATTTTTATGATATGAATATCTATCAGTGTTTTCTATATAATTTTAATATGTTCTTTTTTGACAATTTTAATCTTTTCTCTGAAGGCACTCTATCCTTCCTTCTCTGTATTAATTTATTTTGTAAAAAGAATTGAATGCAAAACATAGTTCTAATAGCTTTAATATGAGTAGACTGTGGTGATAAAAAGCAATTTAAGTATTCACTGAGGATAACATGGAATAACAGACAATAAGACTTACTCCATAAACACAACATCTATTAGGAGAGGTACAAAAACTATATTCTGGAAAAAATCACATGACATGATTTCCAACTGTGGGAGAAAAGATCTAATGGAGAACTAATGTGCAATGAAACATTCCACTCTTGACATCAGGAATATTTAAGTTCATTTCCAAACGAAGCAACTTAAATTTAAGGAAAGCCATATGACACATACATCTCATCTCCACCCCAATAAATCTGAAGACACAGTATTTTATTATCAAGTATACAAAGAATTAATAGCACAGTTTTAAAATTGTTAGCTAATGCATAAAATTACCTCACGATCTTCAGTGCTGCTGCTACTGAAGCTCAGTGTATCATCATAAAATGCACTTAAAATAAATAAAATATTATCATAAAATATATACTGCAATGATGATCAATGTACATGCCATTTAAAATAGAATAAATACTTGTATATGTATAGAGATAGATGTACATGCATATTTGTAGATGTAAATAGAAAATATTCACATTGCCAGTATATAAATATATATTCAGAAATAATCTGAGACATTCGGTCTTATAACTATCAGACACTTTTAGGGATCCATCAGTCCCAATGGTCAGCACTGATCTAATCTTCCTATCTAGTATCATTTCTCAGTCTTCAAACTTTTGCATCATTACTGTTATTAATAATGACCTCTGTTGGAAATAACTTTAAATATATTTTATTATATATTCCTATTTTTTCCAGGTATAATTTGATTAAGAAACTTGTAATTCACTTTAAATATCATATAACATTCCTTACGCAAATAAACGCATTACAAACCAAGATGCTAATGGCCTTTTTTTGTTGTTTTTCTTTCAAGTTCTTTTCTATTTGCTTTCATTGGTACAGAGTTGGGCTCTATTGAATCAAACAAGAAGAAATATTTCTATATACTCATGAATTAATATAGTAGATAGACTGTATTTCTAAAGAAACACATGTATTTCTTTTTTTATAAACAAGGCATTTTGTGTCTATATTATATTTTAAAGAATATTATAAATTTTTAAAGTATCTAATCAAAATATTACAAATACACACAACCAATAAGAAAGAAAATGTTATTCCTTATCTAATCTAATAAAAGAGTAATATGCTAATTATGTCACTCCACTGCATCCCAAGCAATGACCACCAGCCAACCAGAGCAACTATATGCAAATTAACCCAACCAAGATGGCACCAGGCAGCCACAGAGCTAGAATAAACAGGAGGCTTCCTTGCCCTGGCAATGGAGGAAGCTGCCTGCCTAGGTCAGCTGTGACCTTTGCTCAAGACAACAAAGTTTCAATTATAGAAGCCACGGAGCTGGAGCAAGCAGGAGACTTTGTTGCCCTGGTGATGGAGGAAGCTGCCTGCCTAGGCAGGTTGTGACCTCCACTCAAGGCAACAAAGTTTCAATTATAGAAGATGAATAAACCCCAGATACCTGCTTCCAGCAAGCCTCACTGAGAGCTTGGGTGACTGAGGGCTGTGGCCAGCCTGCAAACAGCCATCAGATCCTCACTCAGGCTGGCCCCACCTTCATGGGTGAGGGTCCCTGCTTGAGGGCTTAGCCAGCCTGATAATGTCCCTCAGCCCCTCACCCAGGCTGACCAGACATGCCAGCAAGGACCCCTACCCTGAAGGGGCAGTGGCCAGCCTGAAAACAGCCATCAACCACTCACCCAGACTGGCCAGGCACCCCAGCAGGAGCAGGACCCTCCTTCTTAAAGGGACTGTGGCCAGCCTGCAAACAGCCATCAGCCCCTCACTCTGATGGGGTGAGAGTTCCTGCTGGGGGGTTTGGCCAGCATGAAAATGGCCCTCAGCCCCTCACACAAACTGACCAGACAATCCAGCAGCAACCCCTACCCTAAAGGGGCTGTGGCCAGCCTGAAAACAGCCCTCAGCCCCTCACTCAGGCTGGTCAGGAACCCCAGTGGGAACCCCACCCTGATTCAGGACTCCCTTCAGGGAAAAGCAGCTGGCCCCACCGATGCACCAGGCCTCTTTTCTATATAATAAAAGGGTAATATGCAAATTGACCCTTATAGCAGAACCACTGGGAATGACTGGTGACTATGACACACACTGACCACCAAGGTGCAGACGCTCAATGCAAGAGTTTTCCCTGATGGTCAGTGCACTCCCACAGGGAGAACTCTGCTCAGCCACAAGCCAGGCTGATGGCTGCCAGTACAGCTGTGGAGGTGGGAGCCTCTCCTGCCTCCTCAGCAGCACTAAGAATGTCTGACTGCAGCTTAGGCCTGCTCTCTGCTGGCAAGTGGACATCCCCCAAGGGCTCCCAGGCTGCCAGAGGGATGTCTGACTGCCAGCTTAGACCTGATTGCCCAGGGAGCAGGCCTAAGCCAGCAGGTGGACATCCCTTGAGGGTTCCCAGACTGTGAGAGGACACAGGCTGGGCTGAGGGATGCCCTCTGAGTGCAAAAATTTTTGTGCACCAGACCTCTAGTTCTCTATAATCAGCATCATTTTGTTTGTGGCAAATTCATTGTGAACTGGCTCAGGGGAGACTCCAAAAGAGAAGCTCCAGACAACCAATGAAGTTTCAATTGAACTGCATAATGGTTTATTTATTGAATACATTTTCATTAGAAACCAGCTATAGACTTAGTCACCAAAAGGTGTTTCCAACAGAGTTTCTAATAAGCTCATCCAAATCCATCTGTTGAAGAAGAGTGTATTATCTCAACAATATGTGCTGAGTTGAGTCTGCTTTATTAAAAAGTACACTTCAGTATCTTCTTCACAAAGCACAATTTCATAACCAGGCTTACCTGAGAGAAAAACTATATTCCATAGAGAATTCCCACAACTGAAGTCTCTACCTAAGCTACTCTTTTCAAAATTGTCTATGTATATTAGTGCTTAGGATGAAAACAGGTTTCTGTTTTGTTTTATTTTCTCATTTCAACACCAAATGCTCATCTTGAGTGATGTATTCCTCTCATAATCAGGATATGAAGTTGATAGCATGGACCAGTGATTGGCAATGCCAGTTGATGAATGGTATAACCAAGACAACTACAAATACACATTCCAGAGATATAAATCCAGGTCTATTTATCAGCATTCCCAAAGGATGTGAAATTATATATATTAGAGGCCCCGTGCACAACATTCGTGCACTGGGGGAGGAGAGGTTCCTCAGCTCGGCCTGCATGCTTTAGCTGTCTGGGAGCTCTTGGGGGATGTCCGGCTGCTGTAGAGGTGTGAGAGGCTCCCTAAACCACCGCTGCATTCACCAGCCATCAGCCTGGCTTGTGGCTGAGCACCACTTCCCCTGTAGGAGTGTACTGACCACCAGAAGGCAGCTCCTGCATTGAGCATCTGTACCTTGGTGGTCAATAGGCATCATAGTGACCAGTCATTCCACTATTCAGTCAATTTGCATATTAGTCTTTTATTATATAGGATTTTATTATATAGGGTATCTATAATAATAAAAGCAAACTATGTTTATTAGGCCAGATTTCCTTCTGGAAGATCTTTTGGGTGAAGCCAGAGCTACAAGGGAAGCCCAGGTCCCAGGTGCCTGAGGGAAGGAAGCCAGTGCCAGCAGCTGGAGGAAGAAAACTCTTACAGAATTTCATGCATCCGCCCTCCTGTGCCTATAATAATAAAAGTGTAATATGCTATTAGACCAGACAGCCAAACAACCTTCTGGATTTCATTCTGGATGTCCTTCCAGACAAAGCTGCAGTGGTGGGGGCCGAGGCAGAGGTGATTAGAGGTGATAAGGCAGGCAGGCAAGTGGTTAGGGACATTCAGGCAGGTAAACGGAGTGGTTAGGGGTGATCAGGGAAGCAGGCGAGTGGTTAGGGGCAATCAGGCAGGCAGGCAAGCAGTTAGGGGTGATCAGGCAGGTGGAGAGGTTAGGGGTCATCAGGCAGGCAGAGGCCAATCAGGCAGGCAGGCAGAGAGGTTAGGTGCAATCAGACAGTCAGGTCAGCGGTCAGGAGACAGCAGTCCCAGATTGCAAGAGGGTTGTCTGACTGCCAGTTTAGGCCCGATCCTGGAGGATCGGGGCTAAATTGATAGTCAGACATCCCCTGAGGGGTCCTGGAATGCGATAAGGTGCAGGCCAGGCTGATGGAACCCCCCCTCCCCCTCCCCTCTGTTGCACAAATTTCATGCACCAGGCCTCAAATATATATTATTCAAATATATATTATTTAAGTATATATTGAACTATATATATTTAAAATACACCACACACCACTCCCTGTGTTTCTGATCATCAGCTATATTTGGCAAACATAGATAAGAACTTACTCTGTGCTTCTCCAGAGAATAAAACTAGGGAGGTTATTATGTGTTGATAGCTTAGGCTTTACCTTGAGAGAAAAAAGCAAAACAGAAAACCTGCTAGTAGTAAGGCAATAAAGTGGGATCTGTTTGATTTCTCCAAATTCTGCCAAAATGCACTTTTATATTACTGAAACTGTTTTATCAGTGTCCAGAATTACTATAGCAAAAATCACTCTTAATTAGAAGATTTTATAGTTATAATCAAGGTATTAGAATTAATGACATTAAATAGCACTGAAAGAAAATAATCACATTGATCAATATTTGGTTCAAAAATCCATACTTTCTTAATAAGAATTTCTTTTTCTAAAATGTTTATTTTTTATAAACTATATTTCCTAAATAAAGTGCTAAGGATTTATGTGCTAATATATGAAAATTTAAGGTAATAAAATTTTAGAGTAAAAC
Source organism: Murina feae (assembly GCA_004026665.1). Lineage (NCBI taxonomy): Eukaryota > Metazoa > Chordata > Mammalia > Chiroptera > Vespertilionidae > Murina > Murina feae. The sequence continues at coordinate 25,965 of PVJC01013652.1, forward strand.
TGTATATGCTATGAATATTATTTTTATGAATTATTTTTCTCATTTGTTTATATAGCAAATGTTTGTTTATCTTTTCTAAATACCAGAAACTAAGTTGGGTATTTGAAATACAAAGACAAATAAAATTATTTTGTGGTTTTAGGAACCTTCAGATTATCAAATTTGGGCTCATCTTTTAAATTTCTTTCTCTATAACCTGATTTTCAATTTATGTTATTATTTTTCCAGAATATCTTATGCTAGCCACATTAAATCTTTAATCTTTATAGAAGGACTTGAAGTATAATAAAAATATTAAAGGATTATGGATTACAAAATAAAATACTTAGCATATAAATTTTTAAATTTAATTGCTAATTCATTATCTGTTCTGTTCAAGCAGATGGTGTGGTAATTTTTCTATAAAATATATTGATCAATTTTGTGTAAAAGTGTGGTATATAATTTGTTTAAATTTTATGACACTATAAACTGACTTAGGCTTTAAAAAATTAGCTGAGGAATAAATGCGACATAAATGAACAAATCTGGCAAAGATCACCTCACATCACAGTAAGAATAATAAAAATAGGAAGAATATCGAGATTTTTGAAAAACTGCATGAGTGGGCTTTAGGGAAATCATCAAGGAAAATACACAGTATTTTTCAGTCTCATATGGACTGAGAAGAACAGGAATGGTCCATTTCCAAGAGATGAGAGTATCTGGTACAATATCTCTCTATATATAAAAGCCCAGAGACCGAACAGCAGAACAACCAGAATGACCGGTCAACCAGTCGCTATGATGCACATTGACCACCAGAGGGCAGACACTCAATGCAGGAGCTGCTCCCTGGTAGTGTGCTCTCATAGTGGGAGTGCCACTCAGCTGACTGGGACAAATGGTGCTCCCACAGCAGACCGATCCCCGCAGGCTACACCCCCCACCAGTGCACAAATCCATGCACTGGGCCTCTAGTTAACCAATAAAAGCCTCAGTGCTTAATTTGCTTTTCTTTTGAGTTTCTCATTCTGAGCAAAGTCAAATAAACTTTTTACTTTTTATCATTAAAAAAGTTAATTTGCATTGTTTACATCTGGTAATAGTCAAGATTCAAAATAGTCTGGACAGAATGGAATCTCGGGTAAACTTAAATGAAATTTGAGAGTCCTGCAATTATAAAAATCACCTGTGAGAGTTGGCTGGCATTTAGCTGGTTTATACAGATGTGGTTCTATTGGGCATTTTATGGCATACTTTCAGTTTCATTGGTCAAATATTGGTTTGGATTGATCAGAGCTCTAACCTCCTGCTCTTAACTGCTTTGATTACTACTCTGCAGGGAAGTATAAATAAAGAATATTAGTTATTGTAAAAGTATGGGTTGTCTCTGGAATTCTTATACCCCCCTTTTTTAAGAGCTCAAAAAGCATAGGGCAGATGCAGTAAGTATAGTAGCAGAGCAAATGGAAATAACTTGAGTATTATTTTTTTGTCTTCAAAATCAATATGAATTTCAAGTTCCATATAAATTTTGGAAAAAAGATAAAGTTCAATCACACTTCTGGGTGTATTTTCCATAGTTCACACTGAGTTAGGAATAATTGCTTACTACTGTCTTCTATAGTTGGGAGGTGCTAAAAGCTATGACACAAAAATAGAAAAGAAAAAGGATTCCCACCCACCCCTAGAAATAAGAAGACTTTGCAGAAATAAAATAGAAATCTATAAGATAAAATCTTCTCCAGAGAAGTAGATGAAAAAAGAACTACTGAACAATAGTGTGAAATTTGAGTGTGAAAAAGTGAATTCTCAAGCATAGATGGAATTTAAGGGGGGCACTAGGTGAACACTAATTTGAGTAATAAGGTGAACATGTTAAGAGTTGAACTATGATTGCTCAATTGTCATTAAAACAGATTATTTTATTTTCTGATTGGTTAAACTAGTGGTTCTTAACTGAGGGTAATTTTCTCCATTCAGAGGGCATTTGTCAATGTCAGGATATGTTTGTTTGTCACAAGTAGGGTGGTTCTAGTTGACATGCCATTAAATATCCTACATTGCACAGGATAGATAATGTCCCACAACAAAGGATTATCCAGCTCAAAATGTCAATAACACCAGGTTGAGAGATACTGGGCTAAATTAACGAAGAATTACATTCAATAAAGTATAGCCTCTTCCATGTTTCCATGGTACTCAGAACTATCTGTATTGATTTTTAAAAAATACACTCTGAACTTACTGTTTTTGTAACATAGACTTTTATGTTTTCCACATTTTCTAAGACAAACTAATTTGTATTCAATTTCTGGGTTTCAGTTTGTATCATTTTTGTTTCCTTTATACCTTACCTGGTATATTTTCCTGTCATTTCCTAACTGCTGTTTTCCCACTTTGTTTAAGTTCCATTTCTACCACTGAATTAATGGTTTTCTCATACTACTTCCCATATTGACAATGATAGCTTATTTCCCCCATATTGCAGGCCGAATTGCCATTGAGTAATTATACTTTATCTTTCACAATTTATCTTGTAGTGTCTGTTCTAAAATGTTGGGCAGTTTTCTTTCATGCTTGAAGTATATCATCTTTGAGTATTGTGAGATTTCAAGTGACAGAAAAAAGGGAAGATCAATCTATATATACTGTTACTATTTTTTTTTTTATTTCCTAAAGCTTTTAGGGTTCTTGAAAAAGAAAGAGTATTGGTGGCAAAGTTGCACCATCTTTGTCTTTCTTATTAATAATATGATGGTGTTACTTAACTAGCAATAGCAAACATCAATTTAATTTAACAAAATACTATAGAGCTTTTTATATGACAGACAGTTTAAGAACATTAAGTTACTTAATCTTTATTTAAAAATACATGAAGTATAGGTATTGTTGTTATCTCATTTTATAGATGAGAAAATGGAGGCATAGAAAAGTTAAATAACTCTTCCAAAGCCATTCAGGTAATAAGTTGCAGAACTTAATTCAGGTATAATTCCACAATCTATATTTTTAAACACTAAACTATGCTGTTCTCCAAATTTTATATAACATGATATATTTGTGTATACACACATATACAAATTAGTGTATTCTTAGAAAATACTTAGAAAATAGTTTAAAAACTTTTTAATATAATTATTAGCTTATTTCATATGCATAACAAACTTATGACATAAGTCCACTTACTTTCTTTTGGAATTTGATATAATAATAGACTCAGATCAGTTAAATAAGTTGCCCTAAATCAACAACTAATCAGTGGAAGAAATTTTATGTGAACCTAGGGAATTTGGTGCTAGACACAATCTGAAACACTACAGTTTCCTACTGAAGACTTGTTAAATAACTTTTCCACATGAGTAATTTTTTAGTATAAACTTTAATTAGTAACTGGTCTTGGCCTTTGCGCACTGCTTTCTAGCTTGCTATTCCACCTCAAATATTGAGGAGGCCATGGTGGGCAGGTAGGTTTCTTAATCTTATAGCACATACTAGGGGCCTGGTGCACAAAAATTTGTGCAGTCGGGAGGTCCCTCAGTCCAGCTTGTGCCCTCTCGCAGTCTGGGACCCCTCTGGGGATGTCCACCTGCTGGTGTGCCTGGGCAGCCTGGGTGAGGGGCTGAGGGCCGTTTTCAGGCTGCCCACAGCCCCTTCAGGTTTTGAGTCCCTACTGGGGTGCCTGGCCAGCCTGGGTGAGGGGCTGATGGCTGTTTGCAGGCTGGCCAAGCCCCCCAGTGGGATCCCTCACCCCATTGAAGTGTGGTCAGCCTGGGTGTGGGCCTGAGCGCCATTTTCAGGCTTTCAGGCTGCCCAGAGTCCCTTCAGGTTTGGGTCCCTACTGGGGTACCTGGCCAGCCTGGGTGAGGGGCTGATGGCTGTTTGCCATCAACAAGAAACATAACTATTATGTCAATCATACTATACCAGTAGGATGGATTAGAGCGTTGCATTGAGATATTTATAAAGAACACTTAATGGCATGGGAAACATATATGCTATATAATATATAAAAAATAAAATATAACATCTACTTTAAAAATAAACACAGGACAACATACTTTAAGATATGTATTCTAAATATACTACTAGACAATTTGATTTTTTAAAACTGATGAGGGGGAGAGAGAGTGGGGGGAGAGAGAGAGAGAGAGAGAGAGAGAGAGAGAGAGAGAGAGAGAGAGAGAGAGAGAGATCCCGATGTCAGAGAGATATATCAGTTGGTTGCTTGCTCTAAGTGCCCCAACTGGAGATTGAACCTGCAACCTAAGTATGTGCCCTGACTGGGAATCATACCTGTGATGTTTTTGATGTAGGGAAGATGCTCCAGCCAACTGAGCCACACTGACCATGGAAGAATTGGATATTTTCCTTTTAAAATCTTAATGCTTAATGTTCAGAACCGATACATTTTTCTCCTTAGTTGATTACTTCTTGAAATTAATTCTGATATTTAAAATTCTTAAAAGACACTTACTGGATTATTTAAGGGTGAAATCTATTCCGTTTTCCAAATATAATCCCTTTCAAACAAAAGAATGAGTAGAGCATAGCTTAGTCCATTGAAAAATTAATGAGAAATTGATACATGTGCAAACCTTCTCCTGGGAGGTTGGGGATAAACATAATAGCAAGATGTGGTCTCTTGCTCTCCAGAAACTCCCAGGAGGTGGAAAATGGCTCCCGCACCCAGTAGACTGTGAGAGTTTCATGGAGGAGGCACAAATAAAGGGCATCGAGTGCTGAGAGGAGTACAGTTCCAGACCAGCGGAGTCTGAGGAGCTTTCCGTGAAGCATGGCACTCAGAAAGGACTGTGATGGCGAGGATTTCACAGATGGAGACGGGAACTTTAAAAACTAGCAAAGGACGTAATTGTTTTGTGTTAAAGCTTTTATATACCAAACTTTAAATGGCCATTTTTTAATGTCAACTCTGCATATCTCTCGTAACATCTCGTTACCTCCTCCTTTTGCTTTACAGGTGGTATTTTGAAGCATTACTGTATTTTGCTCCATCTGCCTTCCATGCAAGCCTAAGTGGCAGAATCTGAGCATAGTCTTCATGTCCACCGACTATTCATTCTTCAAATCTTACTGCTTTCTTAATCTTGAGTTTCTATTTGCTTGAGGAAACCAAAGGGCGAAGGGACCCTAAGTAATAATTGTGGGGGTGTTTTTTGTATTAGAGTAGTTTCTATTGATCTTTGCTGCAAATCAGAAATCACAAAGAGGAGAGTTCATCCTGCTATAACTCCAAATATGGTTAGAGTATCCCAATAATATCTTTCTTTAAACATTCCAATTACATTGAAGAAAAGAAAAAAAAAATAACAGAATGTTTATTGAATCAGTGAACTAAAGAACTAAAATAAATACATTTTAGATTTGGACTTGAGTTGAATTTTTTAACTGGTTTCTTAAAAACTTCTTCCGTTATAAATCCTACTTAAGTATTTCCACTTAAATGAGTCTTTGACAGCCTGGTTATTGAGAGGAGAAGAGTTCTTCATTCTTCTTGTAAGCTATGCTTAAAGGAGTTTCCCCTTGAAGATGGAATCAGAGAGCAGAGTGAACTGCTTAGGTTGCTGATATCTACCATCACCTAAATCTCAGAAGACCAGACCCTAAATCTTCAAAGGCCCAGTTGACATTTTTATGTCATTTTAATTTCACCCTGACTAAATTTGAAACCATTTTAAGAATAAATGCAACCTAGTCATATTCCTATTTCTCTGAAAAAAAAGAAAAGATACATATATGTACACACACCATGTAATTGGAACAATAATTCACACATTCTCTCTCAAAAACAAAAAACAAACAAACAAAAACAAAAAACACCTTTAAGATAGCTCACTCTCTAAATCACTGGGCAGTTTCCACCTGTTTTTATTGAAGTTGTATTCCTTTACATGTCTTCGCTGAATGTTCATTCTCTTCATATACTTAGTGTCTTGTCATTCTGACTGCTCCTGGCTAATGCTCTCTAGCTTTAAAAATATGGCTTGAAAGAAAGTGCGTTCTGGCTCTTATCATAATAGCACAAATGGAAAGTCTCCAAGTCTTTAAGAGCCACAACAGAGAAAATATTAGCATTGTTAGTCTCGCAATTTAGGCAACAAGGGTACATGCCATTGTTAGAACGTAGCTCAGAGAGTTGGCAAAAGGGTTGCCCATTCTGAAATTTTTATGATATTAAGTAGCAAGTCTTGATCTAATATATGCTTGAATTATTGTTTTAAGAAATAGAGAAGGCTCAGTGTAAATTATGGAACTACTCTACATATTTACTTGGTGTACCTTTTAAAAGCATAATTATTCCTTTTGGTATCATTTAGTTGTGTTTTTATTTTTATTTTCCTCATACATTTCTTGCTTTACCTCCAGATGTCCATTCATTATCTGTATGCAGTTCTATGCCATATATCCTATATTATGTTAGAATAGTTGTTTCTGAAAATGTACAGGAAACAGGGAATTAACTAATCTAATAAAAGCATAATATTAAAATTGACCATTTTGCAGGGATGCCTAAGCCATGCCCACCAGCCAATCAGAGTGATTGTATGCAAATTAACCCAGCCAAGATAGAGGTCGGCAGTCATGGAGCTGGAATAAACAGGAGGCTTCCGTTGCACCAGGAGTAAACTGTCTGCCTAGGCTGGCTGGGCCTCTCTCTGCTCACGGCAATGTAGTTGCAATTATAGAAGCCACAGAGCTGAACCAAACAGGAGGCTTCCATTGCACCAGCAATGGAGGAAACTGCCTGCCTAGGCTGGTTGGGCCTCTACTAAGGCAACATTCTTTCAATTATACAAGCCACGGAGCTGAAGCCAATAGGAGGCTTCATTGCCTGCCTAGGCCTGGGTTCAAAGCAACAGTGTGTCAATTATAGAAGATAAATAAACCCCAGAAACTTGCTTCCAGCCAGCGTTACTGAGACGTTGGGTCAATGGGAGCTGTGGGCATGCTGAAAGCCTGAAAATGGCCCTCACCCCAGCACCCAGGCTGCCCAGGCACCTCAGTAGGGACCTGAACCCCGAAGGGACTGTGGGAAGCCTGAAAATGGCCCTCAACCCCTCACCCAGGCTGCCCAGGCATCCCAGTGGGGACCTGAACCCTGAAGGGACTGTGGACAGCTTAAAAACGGCCCTCAGCCCCTCACCCAGGCTGCCCAGGTATGCCAGCAGGTGGACATCCTCTGAGGGGTCCCAGACTGCGAGAGGCACAGGCCAGGCTGAGGGACCTCCCGAGTGCACAAATTTTTGTGCACCGGGCCCCTAGTATAAAATATATGTGATTATCAAAATAATGATCTTTGTGAATAACAATGTGATTTAAATGTGTAGAGTTTGATTCTGATTGCTGATATTCCCTATCAAAAGTCCACTAACTTCAAAAGATGAAAAGAAACAATATTTTTCTGTGAGGAGAAAAAGCTTTAAAATCTCCTAAGATCAAGTCTAGTCTGCCATTTATAAAATCTCTTCAACTTTTTTCCACTTCCAACATCAGTAGAAACAAGACAGTCAAGCCAAAAGAAACTGATTTCACAGTTATTGTTTTTTTATTATTTGATTTAGCTTGTGGTTCTCATACCTATAATTTTAAGAACTACAAGATTTAAAAATTGCAGGCACACATAAGAAATGTAACACTGAACATCAGTAAGTGACAGTTTTGTGTTCATACATTTTTGCCATATCACTGACTACCTATGTGGTAGACAATTGCAGAATCTTTAATATAGTAATAAGTCAATCATGGCTCTTAGACTTAAAAATTAAAATGCTGTATCAGAGAAAATTTTCTGACACTTTTGATAAAAATTAATATAATGAGAAGATCTGATGTCTTATGTTACTGGTGATTTTTAGACTGAATAGTGATATTAAATGGCTTTGAAAGTAAATTTACTAAATGTGAAAATTTTGAGGATGGGTGAAAAAGATGAAAGGGATTAAAAAGTACAAATTGTCAGCTATAAAAATAGTCTCAGATTATAAAGTTAAGTACAGCATGGAGAATAAAGTCAATAATATTGTAATAACTATATCTGTAGACAGATGGGTACTAGAATCATCAGGGTGATCACTTAGTAAGGCATATAAATGTCTAATCACTGTGTAGTACACCTGAGATTAATATAGTATTGTATGTCAACTGTAATTGGAAAATAAATTAATTTTTTAAATAATTAAGAAAAATACTTTTTAATCTTTTAGTTTGTACCACCTCAAACACACCTAATTTTGTTGAACTCTTAGTTTATAATAAAATTCTGTCATTTATTTGATAGCTAAAATAAATGATGGATCTATCAAATGCATCAAAACTCTTACTTACAGTCGCTTCCCTTTCTTCTATTATCTTTCTTTAATAGCCTTCCCCGCTAAAATCTGAAATTCAGAGCCTGGAGCAAGAAGGTCAGTCAGTCATTATGGTGCTAGTATGGGAACAAAGGCCTGCTGAACCCCTGCGGCCATATTGGGAAGGGAGTCACTGTGAGTTGATTTCAGTCTGCACAGCGTGTGTCTTATGCAGTGTGTTTACATAGGCATCACTTTAAGAGGCAAAGAAATTGGGATTATGTGGGTTGGACCTCCAGAAGAGAAACCAAATGAAGCTCATTTCTATCCTCAGGTCTGATTTCTCTGTTATGCATCTGACGGAAGAAAAACAAACAAACAAACAAACAAACAAACAAACACCCTAACCGGTTTGGCTCAGTGGACAGAGTATCAGCCTGGGGACTGAAAGGTCCCAGGTTCAATTCCAGTCAAGGGCATGTACCTTGGTTGCTGGCACATCCCCAGTAGGAGGTGTGCAGGAGGCGGCTGATCAATGTTTCTCTCTTGTCGATGTTTCTAACTCTCTATCCCTCTCCCTTCCTCTCTGTAAAAAAATCAACAAAATATATTAAAAAAAAAAAGACATCATGGGTGGGAATAAGATTGGAAATTAATATTTGCAACTGTGAGACCTACTTATCTTGATATTTTAGCATTTATATTTCATAGCAATAAACAAACTACAAACATTTTTAAAAAGCTGCTTTTTTAATTCACTTCCAATCAGAGAAAATAAAATGCTTGTGAGTTTAAAATGAAAGTGGATTTGGTCTTTGCTGATCACTGCTGGTAGAAAGCAGCTGGCTAGATATCTCAAATATCACTTTCAAAAAGCCTATTTTCTGTTGGTGATGATCAATTTGCCCCTTGCTTATACTTACCAGTGGGTGTTCAGTTGTTACAGCAGATTGGAAGTGATTCAGTTCATTTCTCGGGTATTTTCAAAAGCAGGGAAGGATTTCACACTCTGTGGATTGCTGCTTCACCAAAGGTAAAAAATATTACAGCTCATGGCGGTGATAATTAAAGCCAATAATAACGCAGAAGTCCCCCTGGCTCTGCAATGCTGGGAGTCATCTTTCACCATCGTATACCTGTCCAGTTGGGGATGTCCTTGCTGGCTCCTGGGTGAGGCAGGAACTGCAATTAGAACGAGAAATGCTGAAATCATTCCTAAACTTTCATGAGGAGAGCTAATATATGCAAATGCATATTACCACCATGAAAGGAGTATGTAAAGATAACATATCATGCAGAAAAAATAAGGAAAAGCTACTTCAAACGATGATGTACCATTTTGTGTACAAGTGAGTAAAAGGAAAAATATTTGTAGTCAGTAGATGAAATAGGATAAACTCACAAAGGAAAATGTCTAGTATAATCCTAATAGTGTAGAAATAATGTAATATAACCCACGCCAAATAGTCTTTGGCTGCAGTGGGTGTTTACTACCTTATAAGTTAGTGAAAGTACTGTGCTTTGTGTTAAGAAACAAATCAGATGAGGCATTCAAACACCATTCAGAGGAAAGAATGACATTGTAAGTGGTTAGAGAAGTCATTGTGATGGTTTGGAATGCTTCAATTATAGAAATAAGAGAATCAAAATTCATTCATATATTAACTCTATATAGGTGAGTGGTAAATTTTTGACCATTACATATTCAATTTCAAATTTCACACTTTATAAAGAAGTCATCAGAAATGTTTCCAGAAGAAAGTACACATTATTTTACACTGTGCTATTTGTAGAAAATATGGTATGTGGGAAGTGAGGTAGGAGGTGGATAAATGAACTTATAAGACTTTTAGCAAGTTGGGTTGTAAATTATCTGGATAATTTCTTTGTCTCTGAAAATGCAGTTTTTGAGAGAAACATATATTTGGGATAGTCTAACTTCTAAATAAACACTGTTATTAAAAACAAATAATCACTTATCCAAATACTAGAGGTCCAGTGCATGAAATTCATGCACCATGTGTGTGTGTGGGGGTCCCCTCAGCCCAGCCTGTACTCTTTCCAATTGGGGACCGCTGGCTCCTAATCACTTGCCTGCCTGCCTGTTTGCCCTTAACTGTCCCCCACCAGCTTGATCACCCTTCACTGCCCCTCCTGCTGGCCTGGTCACCTCTAACAACTCCCTGCTGCTGGCCAGGTCACTCCCAACTGCCCCCTCCCTGCTTGCCTGGTTGCTCCTAACTGCCTCCCTCACTGGCCTGGTCACCCCTACTGCCCACCCCCCCGCCAGCCTGGTTGCCCCAACTACCTCCCCTGCCAGCCTAGTAGCCCCTCACTGCCCCCCCCCCAGCCTAATCATCCCCAACTGCCCCCCCCCCATGCCATCCTGATCACCCCATGCAGCCTGTTTGTTAAGTTGTTTGGTCATTGCTCACTAACTCCCCAGCCGGCTTGGTTGTAGGCAGCCATCTTGTGAGGAAGTGAAAGTTAATTTGCATATTGCCTCTTTATTATGTAGGATGATATGCTACCTAAATATTACCCTCTGAGTGAATTAATATTAATATACTAGAGTTGAAATCCAGTATCTACCACAAATGTCTATTCAAGCTTGGGAAAGTTATTTAACTCCTTAACTTCAATTTCTACCACTGTAAATGAACATAAAAATAATTATTATAATTTCTAAGTCATAAGATTGTTATAATAATTATATTATTTAGTATATATAAAGTGCTTAAAACAAGACCTTATAATGTTAAGTGTTATACCAAATGTTAACTTTATAATAATAACTAGAGGCCCAGTGCATGAATTTGTCCACAGGTGGGGTCTGGCCAGCCTGCTCCAATAGGGACCAATCAGCCCAAGCCAGCTAGGGGAGGGGCCAAGGATGGTTGGCTGGCTGGCCCCACTCCCTGGTAAAACTCCTGGTTGGAATCCAGGTTGAACTCTCAGTCAAGGGGAAAATGTGCATATTAGCCTTTTATTATAATACTAGGGACCCGGTGCACAAAAATTTGTGCACTCGGGGTGGAGGGAGTCCCTCAGCCCGGCCTGTGCCCTCTCACAGTCTGGGACCCCTCAGTGGATGTCCTATGATAGCCCCAGTCTGCCAGGCGCCTTCTGTGTGTGTGTGTATGTGTGTGTGGCCACTGGGGACCTACCCCCAGCCACATCTGAGGCTCGGAGCAGTCCTCCTGTGTGTGTCTACCTGCTGGGGACCTGCCCCCAGGTACACCATCAAGGCTTGGAGCAGGCACTCCCTCTATGTTGATCTCTCAGACTCTTGCCCTCCCCTGCATGTTGTTCTCTTTTTTGAGCTGTGACCAGGGCTGGGTGCTGCCTGCCTCCCAAGCTTGCCTACTGCCCATCTTCCTCCATCCACCAGAAAGCAGGAAAAACAC
>PVJC01013653.1:8311-37753 GCA_004026665.1 Murina feae
CATTGCTGGCTGTTTCTTAGAATTGGCAGGGTGAACAATTCAAAAGGGGAGTGAGAGTTATGCCTGGCTGGAGCATATCCGACTACACCCTTGATTTCTGCAAGTTCAATTTTAAGCAATTAGCAGTTACAGTTACTTCTTTGATTGTAATCTATTTTAGTCTTTGTTTTCTAAGTTTTCTATTCTAGTTCAACTCCTACTCCAGCACCTCTATGTTAAGCTCAGAATCGCCTGCCAAAAAAAAAAAAAAAAGGCCATAATTAAGAGTTCACTTTTCACTGAAGAGGAGCTCAGAGCACGGTTTTTATGACCCAACTCATTGCACAGGCTGTCGACTAAAGCACATGATTTTCTATGTGGAAGTGGCAAACATAAAGAGGATGTTTTAAATATAGCCTTGCAGCCTACCTAAGAGGCCCCTTGTCCATTGTCCATTGCAGAGAACGAGAACAACTCTTTTTTTAAATCCTCCTCACCTAAGGAAATGTTTAGAGAGACAGAGACACCTCTATGTGAGTGAGAGAGAAAGATCCATTGGTTGCCTACCATAGGCTCCCCAAATGGGATGGAACCCGAAACTTGGATATGTGTCCTGGCCATGAATCTAACCCAAAATCTTTTGATGCATGGAATAATGTTCAATCAACTGAGTCACTCTGGCAATAGGAGATACTTTTAACAGGTGACTGCCTTGACATTAATAGTAGCTAGGAGCTGGAAAATAGTGTGCACATGGATAAAAAGATTCATTTTGATTTTGGAGGAGTGTTTAAAATTACATTGCCCTATAAATAAAGTTTATAAAAGCTACAAGTGAAAGGGTTGTAAATAGAGTAATAATCACCTAGATTAGTATCTTGCTGCTATAACAAATTACCTACAAATTTGGTTACTTAAAGCTCCACATACTTACTATTGTACAGTTCTGGAAGTCAGAAATCAAAAATTGACTTCATTGACCCAAAATTAAGATGTCAGAAGGATTGTCTTCTTTCTGAAAGCTATAAGAAATATCTAGATCCTAGCGTTTTTCAGCTTCTAAAAGTGGCCCACAGCCCTTACATAATAGCCCCCTTCTTCCCTCTTCAAAGCTAGCAAAGCCTGATTAAGTCTTTTCATATATATATTTATTTTATTGATTTCAGAGATGAAGGGAGAGGGAGAGAGATAGAAATATCAATGATGAGAGAGAATAATTGATTTGCTGCCTCTTACACATCCCACATTGGGGACCAAGCCTGCAACCAGACATGTGTCCTGACCTGGAATGGAACCTTGACTTCCTGGTTCATAGGTCAACACTCAACTACTAATCCATGCCAGTTGGGCTGATGAAGTCTTTTACATCACCGTGACACTGACTGTCCTGCCTCCCTCTTTCACTTATAAGGACCCATCAAATAACCCAGGATAATCTCTCCATCTCAAGATACTTGACTTAATCACATCTGTACAGCCTCTTTTGCCATATAACACAGATTCCAGGGATTAGAGCACGGCAACTTTGGGGGTACATTCTTCTACATAATCTGATAATCCACTTCCCTAATCCTCAAAACAATCCTGAGAGGTGTTATCTTTGTACCCATTTAAAGATGAGATAGCTGAGTCAGAGAGGTTAAGTGATTTTCCCAAGGAGACAAGGCTAGTTAAGTGGCAGTGCTTGAACTTGAGCCTAGCCTGCCTGGTCCAGAGACACTATTCTTAACCACTACACTATATTGCAGTGTGGTAAAGAGTCCAATGAAAAAAAAACCTTATGTAAATTAATAAGTAGCCACACCCCAGGGTAGGATTTTATTTTCTACTCTTTTTTTACCTTTATCATATTTTATATTTATTTCTTACCCTTTTTATTTTTATGAGAAAATGCACAATTTTCTTTAAAAGCACCAATTCAGGTACCAAGGAAAGATGTCCAATGAATAGATATATATGGTCTTTCATTCTACCATGATTCCCTATAGCATTCATTCAGTAATTTGACAAGCATTTGTTGAGCCTCTGCTATAAGCCTTGATTTACAGAGCCTATACTTATATTTTCATCACTATCAACATTGCCATTGATATTATTGACGTTAGGTGCAATCATGCTCATCTAATTTCATATACTTAAAGTGTTTAATAGTCATACTAGAGTCCCAGTTCACAAAAATTTGTGCACTCGGGGGCGTCCCTTAGCCCGGCCTGTACCCTCTCGCAGTCTGGGACTCCTTGGGGTATATCCACCTGCTGGCCGTCAGACATCCCTCTGGCAGCCTGGGAGCCCTTGGGAGATGTCCACTTGCTAGCTGGGAGCAGGCCTAAGCTGCAGTTGGACATGGCAGGAGAGACTCCCACCACCACCTCTGTACTGGTAGCCATCAGCCTGGCTTGTGGCTGAGCAGAGCTCCCCCTGTGGGAGCGCACTGACCACCATGGGGCAGCTCCTGCATTGAGCATCTGCCCAGTGGTGGTCAGTGTGTGTCATAGTGACCAGTCATTCCCAATCATTCTGCTGTTAGGGTCAATTTGCATATTACCCTTTTATAATATAGGGTAGAGGCCTGGTGCATGGGTGGGGGCAGCTGGTTTGCCCTGAAGGGTGTCCTGGATCAGGGTGGGGGTCCTGCTGGGGTGCCTGGCCAGCCTGGGTGAGGGGCTCAGGGCTGTTTTCAGGCTGGCCACATCCCCTTCAGGGAGGGGGGTCCTGCTGGGGTGCCTGGCCAGTCTGAGTGAGTGGTTGATGGCTGTTTGCAGTCTGGCCAAGGCCCCCAGTGACCCAAGCTCCCAGCAAGGCTGGCTGGAAGCAGGTATCTGGCATATATTTATCTTCTATAATTGAAACTTTGTAGCCTTGGTTCTGGCTCAAAGCCTGGGTTGCCCCAGGCAACCCAATGTCCCAGCCCCTTCTTGAGTGGAGGCCACCGTGGCTGAAAGCAGGTTCCTGGGATTTATTTATCTTCTATAATTGAAACTTTGTTGCCTTGAGCGGAGGCTACAGCCCACCAGGGCCGGCAGGAAGCTTGGCTTCCTCCATACAGGGGCAACCAAGCCTCCTGTTTGCACCAGCTCCATGGCTGTTGGCTGCCATCTTGGCTGGGTTAATTTGCATATAATCGTTCTTATTCGCTAGTGGGCATGGCTTGGAGTGTAGCAGAGTGACACCAATTAGCATATTACTCTTTTATTAGTGTAGATGTATGTCTAATCCTTTATCTAGACCAGGAGTAGGGAATGTCTGGCCCCAGGGTTGTATAAGGCCCACGAAATCATTTGGTCTAGTCCTGTCAAGGCATTAGGAGTGACTTAAATGTTTGACCAAATATAGCAGGCTAATTTTTAAAAATTTATCTTTATTGTACCCTTTTCCTCCACATCTTCGCCAACATTTGTCATTTATGAATTTCTTGATGGTAGCCATTCTGACAGCTGTGAAGTGATACTTCATTGTCATTTTAATTTGCATCTCTTAGATGATTAGTGAATTTGAGGATGTTTTCATATGTCTCTTGTTGTTCTGTATATCCATTTTGGGGACGTATCTATTTAGGTTCTTTGCCCATTTTTAATTGGATTGTTTGTTTTGCATTTGTTAAGTTGTATGAATTTCTTATATATTTTGGAAAATAACCCCTTATCACATGTATCATAGGCAAATATGTTCTCTCTTTTCACCTTTTTGATGGTTTTTTTGCTGTGCAGAAGCTTTGTATTTTGATGTAGTTCCATCTGTTTATTTTCTCCTTAGTTTTCATTGGCCTAGGAGATGTATCGGTGAAGACATTGCTGCATGATATGCCTAAGATTTTGCCGCCTATGGTTTCCTCTAAGATCTTTATGGTTTCATAACTTATATTTAAGTCCTTTATCCATTTTGAGTTTATTTTTGTGTATGATATAAGTTGGGGGGGTCTAGATTCATTTTTTTTTTGCATGTGCTTGTCTAGTTTCTCCAACACCATTTATTGAAGAGACTGTCTTCACTCCATTGTATGCTCTTGCCTCCTTCGTCAAATATTAACTGAGCATAATGGCTTGGGTCAATTTCCGTGTTCTCTGTTCTATTCCATTGATCTATATGCCTGTTGTTGTGCCAGTACCAGGCTGTTTTGGGTACAGTGGCTTTGTAGTATAGTTTGATATCTGGTATTATTATTTTTTTAATATATTTTAATGAATTTTTTACAGAGAGGAAGGGAGAGGGATAGAGAGTTAGAAACATCGATGAGAGAGAAACATCCATCAGCTGCCTCCTGCATACCCCCCACTGAGAATGTGCCCGCAACCAAGGTACATGCCCTTGACTGGAATCAAACCTGGGACCCCTGAGTCTGCAGGCTGACACTCTATCCATTGAGCCAAACCAGTCAGGGCGATATCTGGTATTATGATGCCTCCAATTTTGTTCTTCTTTCTCAAGATTACTGAGACTTTGGGAGTCTTTCTTGGTTCCTTGTAAAGTTTTGAAGTGTTTGTTCTAGAATTGTGAAATATGCCATTGGTACTTTAATAAGGATTGCATTGAATCTATAGATTGCCTTTGCTAATAGGGACATTTTAATGATGTTGATTCTACCAATCCATGAGCATGGTATATTCTTCCACTTGTTTATATATTCCTATATCTCTTTTTTCAATGTCTTATAGTTTTCTGAGTACAAGTCTTTTACCTCCTTGGTTAAGTTTATTCCTAAGTATCTTCATTTTATTGTTGCAATGATAAATGGGAATTTAAAAATTTTTCTCTTTCTGAGAGTTCGTTATTGGTGTATAAAGAAAAGGAACATCTGTAATAATCTGAACAATAAAGATTTAATTTTTAAAAAATATCACATTAAATCCCTCCGGGACAGAATTGACCAAAGATTCTGTAACCAGCTAAACGGCGGGTATTCCATCTTTGGCTCACTTACTCCATGGCTCCTCCCACTATTAGGTCCACTGGTATTTATTCTTTTAATTTTGCTCTTTGGCCCCTGTCTCTTGTGCTGTTTTACTAGTTTTTTTGCAGAACAGAATGCAGGCGTTCGCCAACCAGAAGGTGTGAGAAATCTGTCTGGCCTTGAATTGAGAACCTAGAGAAACCTATGACACCAGAATCTTTGAAGCTTCGGGTAGATGCCCCTGACGATGCCCCCTCTCAGCAGGAAGTAGCTACGGAAGACGGACCCTTACCCCCTGACCTTGCCAGGACTCTCAATTTTTTTACTATTGCCGAAAGCCTGGGATGACAGATCCTCCCTTCCCCCAACTGGTGGGCAGAGTATGACCTGACCTGCAGTCCAGAAATACTTGAGTGATTAACCATGTACCTTATATGGCATATACATTGGACCACCAATCCACACCTACCAAATACCCTGAGCCATGGTCTTATATGGACAAAGCAGTAAGCCACCAATCAGTGTGCACTGAGTATACTAAGCCCCCCACCCCTTCCCATTCCGCCCCCAAAAGGAGTGCCACCTTGGCATGTGCTGCTGTTCTCCCATTGAGAGACAGCCTGGCAAGTTCTTCTCTCCTAATAAAGCCTGTAGTCCTGGTTTTCAGCCTCTGCCTGATCTTTCAATCAGTACTTCATTGAGCCACCTTTGGCCTTCAATACTGCACCAATTCTTCTTGACATTGACTCCACCAGATGTTGAAAGGTGATGTGAGGAATCTGACACCATGCCTGATGAATAGCACTGTCCATTTCTGTGAGATTTGATGGTTGTGGAACTAGCTGCCTGATGGCTCTTTTAACTTTGTTCCATAAATGTTCAATTGGATTGAGATCTGGTGATTGTGGGGGCCACCTAAGCAAGGCAAAGTCTCCCTCATGTTCTTGAAACCACACCTGCACAATATGAGCACAATATGGGCATGGTGCATTGTTTTGTTGGAAGAAGCCATCTCCATTGGGATATGCCATCAACATGACAGGATGAACTTGATCAGCAACGATACTTAGGTATGTTGTGCTATTCAGACATTGTTCCACACGAATTAAAGGGCCCAAAATATGCCAGGAAAACATGCCCCAAACGATAACACTGCCCCCACCAGCTTGAAGGGTTGTACTCATGCATGTGGGGTGCATGCTTTCATGCTGTTTCCTACAAATTCTCACTCTGCCATCTGCATGGTGCAACTGGAAATGTGATTCATTGGACCACATGACTTTTTCCCAATGCTCAACTGTCCAATCTTTGTATTCCTGTGCTAATTGGAGACATTTTATCTTGATAAATGTAGACAGCAAAAGTGTTCGAACAGGACTTCAGCTTCCATATCCCATAGGATGCAGTGTATGGCTAATTTGCTTACAAATGTCAGGTGCTCATAATAATCTGGCCACTCATAATAATATATATCCCACGTTCAAAGGCTGTTAAATCTTGTTTACCCATATCTTCAGAAAAAAAATCACTTCTACTGTCATGGTGAACAAACTGCTTCCCTATTTATAATGGTCTGGTCCTCTAGCAACTTCAGTGCGAAATTATAGCTAATTTGTCTACAAACGTCAGGTGGTCATAATAATCTGGCCACTCTGACCTGATACCTTGTTTTAAAATTTCAGCTATGAAACAACTACAGTAATATTAACAAAATTCATTAATTTATAAATAAGTTAGGATAAGTTTATTTGCTCAGATGGTTAACTAAGGCTTTTTATTATTTGTGGAGGAGATTTAAGATTTGCATTTGTCCCTTTCAAATAAGGGAACTGGGAAGATTTTAAGGTAACTGGACTAGATTCTTGGTGATGAAGGCTTTCTAGCAGTTTGTACTTTTTTACAAATGAATTTTTAGTGTGAGAGAGAAACATGAATATGTTTTTCCACCCATTCATGCAGTCATGGGTTGATTCTTGTACGTGCCATGACCAGGGATAAAACCCTCAACCTTGGAATATGGTGAATTCACTCCAACCAACTGAGCATTCCAGCCAGGGCTGTAGTTTTTTTAAAGACCTCTTTTTCGCCTTCATTTTCTGTGGGTTTGGGTTTTCCTGGTTGAGTTCATTGTTCAGTCTCAGGAAATTGTGGGATGTTATCTCCTGAAGTGTTTACATTTTAAAGACATGATAAAATTTATAATTTCAAGGGAGAGAGGAAATGTGAAAGGGTTTTCCCCCACTTCTAGGAGTTTACGGTAATTGCTGTTTCAAATTTCCTTCCTTTAGGTACAAAATAATTGTACTTCTTTTTTTATTGCTTAAAATATTACAGAGTAGTACATATGCCTCCATTTTTTTCCCTCTTGACCTTCCACCAGCCTTCCCTACCCCCCAGTATTTTGTGTCCACTGTGGTTATGCTTATATGCATACATAAAAGTCCTTGGGTTGATCTCTTACCACCCTACCAACCCTCCCCAACCTTCCTGTTGTAGTTTGACAGTCTATTTGATGCTGCTCTGCTTCTGTATCTATTTTTGTTTATCAGTTTATAATTATCTTTATTATCCATAAATGAGTGATGTCATGTGGTATTTTTCTTTCACTGATTGGCTTATTTCATTTAGCATAATGCTCTCCAGTTCCATTCATGCTGTTCAAAATGGTAAGAATTCCTTCTTTTTTACATCAGCATAGTATTCCATTGTGTAGATGTACAAAAATTTTCCAATCAATTCATCTATTGATGAGCACTTAGGGTATTTCCAAATCTCAGCTATGGTGAATTGTGCTGCTTTGAACATAGGAATGCATATATCCTTTTTGATTGGTGTTTCTGGTTTCTTGGGATATATCCCCAGAAGTGGGATCTCAGGGTCAAATGGGAGTTCCATTTTTAAATTTTTGAGGAAATGCCATAATATCTTCCATAGTGGTTGCACCAGTCTGCGTGGGAATGCACCAGCAGAGCATGAGGGTTCCTTTTTCTCTGAATTCTCTCCAGCACTTGTCATTTGTTGATTTGTTCATGATGGCTATTCTTACAGGTGTGAGATGGTACCTCATTGTTGTTTTGATTTGCATCTCTCAGATGATTAGTGACTTTGAGCATGTTTTCATATGTCTCTAGGCTTTCTGAATGTCCTCTTTTGAAGTGTCTATTGAGGTCCTTTGCCCATTTTTTGTTTGGATTGTTTATATTCCATTCATTAAGTTCTATGAGTTCCGTATAAATATTGGAGATTAAACCTTTGTCGTTGATAACATTGCCAATATGTTCTCCGATGCAGTAGCTTTCTTGTTGTTTTGTTGATGTTTTCTTTTGCTGTGGAGAAGCTTTTTATTTTGATGTAGTCCCATTTATTTATTTTCTCTTTAGTTTCCAATGCCCTAGGAGCTGTATCAATGAGAAATTGCTTCAGCCTATGTCTGAGATTTTTTGCATTTAAATCCCTCTAGTATTTTTATAGTTTCCCGTCTTACATTTAAGTCCTTTATCCATTTTGAGTTTATTTTTGGGTATGGTGTAAGTTGGTGGTCTAGTTTCATTTTTTTGTATATATCTGTCCAATTTTCCCAACACCCTTTATTGAAGAGACTGTCTTGACTCCATTGTATGTTCTTGCCTCCTTTGTCAAATATTAATTGAGCATAGTGATTTGGGTCCATTTCTGTGTTCTCTATTGTATTCCATTGATCTATATGTCTGTTCTTGTGCCAGTACCAGGCAGTTTTGAGAACTGTGGCTTTGCAATACGGCTTGATATCTGGTATTGAAATGCCATCTACTTTGCTCTTCTTTCTCAGGATTGCCGCAGCTATTTGGAGTATTTTTTATTCCAGATGAATTTTTGGAGAGTTCGTTCTAGGTCTGTGAAATATGCCATTGGTATTTCAATGGGAAGTGGGTTGAATTTATAGATTGCTTTGGGTAGTATGAACCTGTTAATGATATTGATACTACCAATCCATGAACATGGTATGTTCTTTCATTTGTTTATGTCTTCCTCTGCCTTTTTTCAACATCTTGTAGTTTTCTGAGTAGAGGTCTTTTGCATCTTTAGTTAAGTTTATTCCTAGGTATCTTATTTTTTTTGGTGTGATGGTAAATGGGATTGATTTTTAATCTCTCTTTCTGTAAGTTCACTATTGGTGTATAGAAATGCCATAGATTTCTTTGCATTAATTTTGTGTCCTGCTACATTTCCGAATTCATTTATTAAGTCTAATAATTTTTTGATGGAGTCTTTAGTGTTTTTTGTGTATAATATCATTTCATCTGCGAATAAGGACAGTTTTACTTCTTCTTTTCCAATTTGGATGCCTTTTATTTCTTCTTCTTGTCTAATAGCAATGGCTAATACTACCAGTACTATGTTGAACAGGAGTGGTGAGAGTGGGCGTCCCTGTCTTGTTCCTGTTTTTAAGGGAAAAGGTTTTAGTTTTTGCCCATTGAGTATGATGTTGGCTGTGGGTTTGTCATATATGTCTTTTATTATGTTGAGGTACGATGGTTCTATTCTCACCTTGCTGAGAGTTTTTATAAAAAATCGGTGTTGGATTTGGTCAAATGCTTTTTCTTCATCAATTGATATGAGTATGTGGTTTTTATCTCTGAATTTGTTTATGTAATGTATCACATTTATTGATTTTTGGATATTTTACCATCCTTGCATCCCTGGGATAAATCCTACTTGGTCATGGTGTATGATCTTTCTGATGTACTGCTGGATCTGATTTGCCAGGATTTTGTTGAGGATTTTGGCATCTGTGTTCATGAGAGATATTGACCTGTAATTCTCTTTCATTGTGTTGTCTTTATCTGCTTTTGGTATTAGGGTAATTCTGGCTTCATAGAATGCGCTTTGAAGTGTTCCATTCTCTTGAATTTTTTGGAAAAGTCTAAGGAGGATAGGTTTTAGTTCTTCCTTGAATGTTTGGTTAACTCCCCTGTGAAGCTGTCTGGTCCCGGGCTTTTGTTTGCTGGAAGCTTTTTGATGACTGCTTCAATTTATTCCATAGTTATTGGCTTATTGAGATTTTTAGGTTGCTCATAATTGAGTTTTGGAAGGTTGTATTTTTCTAGGAATATGTCCATTTCCTCCAGGTTGTCCAGTTTGTTGGAATATATTTGTTCATAGTATTTTTTAACAATCCTTTGTATTTCTGTAGGGTCTGTTGTTATTTCTCCTCTTTCAATTCTGATTTTGTTTATTTGGGACCTTTCTATTTGCTTCTTGGTGAGTTTGGCTAGAGGTTCATCAAACTTGTTTATCCTTTTAAAGAACAGCTCTTGGTTTTGTTGATCTTTTGTATTGTGTTTTTGGTCTCTATGTTGTTTATCTCCACTGATATTTATTATTTCCTTCCTTCTGCTTACACTGGGCTTTTCTTGTTGCTCTCTTTCTACATCTTTGAATTACAGGTTTAGGTAATTTATTATCATTGTTTCTTGTTTTTTGCTTTTTAAAAAATTTTTATTGATTTTTTACAAAGAGGAAGGGAGAGGGCTAGAGAGTTAGAAACATCTATGAGAAACATCAATCAGTTGCCTCCTGCTCACTCCCTACTGGGGATGTGCCCAAAACCAAGGTACATGCCCTTGACCAGAATCTAATTTGGGACCTTTCAGTCCACAGGCCGATGCTCTATCCACTGAGCCAAACCGGTCAGGGCAAGGCCACTTTTTAGATGCTTACTTTTCTCCCTAAATGCCCCCTATGTTCTGGCCACTGTGGGTCACCATTCTCAGGACATGCTCAGCACTTACCCATCTCAGTTTCAGTGGTCAGGCCTTTGTTCTTGGGTACCACCCTCCTATTTTCTCTGCCCATCAAAATCCCACTCATTTTTCAAGATCTATCTGAGAAGCCACTTCTAACATGAAGCCATCCATGCACACCCAGGGATCTCTTTTCTTATTTTCCCCCTTTGAATTTGTATAATATTGTGTTTGGCTTTCCTATAAGATGTTAGGTTCCTTGAGGTTAAAAACTGTGCAGTTATTTTTATAGTTCCCACCGTTCCTGGCACACACTCACTGCCTCACTTACTGTTGTTGGATGAATAATAACTTGACTAAAATGTCACCTGGTTATTTACAAAAAAGCCACATCTGTCTCAGCAAGGGAAGCAATACTGGCATCATCTGTTTGGAAGACAAAGTCCCCCTTGGATGCATAATGACCCCCTTGCCTTAACAGGCTTTAGGTACTTAGGAAAAAAGGAAAGGGTACTTGAAGTTGGTAAAGTTTGTTTTCCTTATCAGCATCATCTTTGCCTTTCTATGTCTATTTTGTTTTTTTATTGGGTATCTCACTTGTTGCATCTCCTTTAGGCATTTCTTATGTTTGGATCTATTAATTTTTTTAAATTTTGTTTTATTGCTTAAAGTATTACAACAAGTGTTAGATAAGTCTCCATTTTTTCCCTTGACCTTCCCCCCTCCTCCTCTATCCCTCCAGTTTCTTGTATCCATTGATTATACTCATATACATGCATGAAAGTCTTTCAAATGATCTCTTAACTCCCCCCCAACCCTCCCCAGCCTTCCAGCTGTAGGTTGTCAGTCTGCTCAATGCTGTTCTGCCTCTGTATCTGTTTATTTTCATCAATTTATAGTGGTCTTTATTATCCATAGATGAGTGAGGACATGTGGTATTTTTCTTTCATTGACTGGCTTATTTCACTTAGCATAATACTCTCCAGTTCCATCCATGCTGCTGCAAATGGTAAGAATTCCTTCTTTTTTACAGAAGTATAGTATTCCATTGTGTAAATGTACCACAGTTTTCTAATCCATTTATCTGCTGATGGTCACTTAGGCTGTTTCCAAATCTTAGCTATGGTAAATTGTGCTGCTATGAACATAGGGATGAATCTGATTGGTGTTTCTGGTTTCTTGGGATATATTCCCAGAAGTGGGATCACAGGGTCAAATGGGAGTTCCATTTTTAATTTTTTGAGGAAACTCCATACTGTCTTCCATAGTGGCTGTACCAGTCTGCATTCCCACCAGCAGTGGAGAAGGTTCCTTTTTCTCCACATCCTCGCCAGCACCCGTCGTTTGTTGATTTGTTGATGATAGCCATTCTGACAGGTGTGAGATGATACCGCATTGTTGTTTTGATTTGCATTTCTCCTATAATTAGTGACTTTGAGCATGTTTTCATATGTCTTTCAGCCTTCTGTATGTCTTCTTTTGAAAAGTGTCTATTTAGGTCCATTGCCCATTTTTTTAATTCGGTTGTTTATCTTCGTTTTTTTAAGTTGTATGAGTTCCCTGTAAATGTTGGATATTAAACCCTTGTCGGTGATATCATTGGCAAATATGTTCTCCCATGCAGTGGGTTTTCTTGTTGTTTTGTTGATGGTTTCATTTGCTGTGGAAAAGCTTTTTATTTTGATGTAGTCCCATTTGTTTATTTTCTCTTTAGCTTCCATTGCCCTAGGAGCAGTATCAGTGAAGACATTCCTTCAGCACTTGTTTGGAATTTCGCTGCCTGTGTATTCCTCTAGTATTTTTATGGTTTCCCATCTTACATTTAAGTCCTTTATCCATTTTGAGTTTATTTTTGTGTATGGTGTAAGTTGGTGGTCTAGTTTCATTTTTTTGCATGTATCTGTCCAATTTTCCCAACACCATTTATTGAAGAGACTGTCTTGACTCCATTGTATGCTTTTGCCTCCTTTATCAAATATCAATTGGGCATAGTGATTTGGGTCCATTTCTGGGTTCTCTATTCTATTCCATTGATCTATATGTCTGTTCTTGTGCCAGTACCAGGCTGTTTTGAGAACAGTGGCTTTGTAATACAGCTTGATATCTGGTATTGTGATTCGTCCTACTTTGTTCTTCTTTCTCAGGATTGCTGCAGCTATTCAAGGTCTTTTTTTATTCTAGATGAATTTTTTGAATGTTCATTCTTGATTTGTGAAATATGCTGTTGGTATTTTAATGGTGATTGCATTGAATCTAGAGATTGCTTTGGGAAGTATATACATTTTGATGATATTGATCCTACCAATCCATGAACATGGTATGTTCTTACATCTGTTTATGTTTTCCTCTATCTCTTTTTTCAGTGTTCTGTAGTTTTTTGCATATAAATCTTTTACCTCCTTAGTTAAGTTTATTTCTAGGTATCCTAATTTTTTTTGGCGCAATAGTAAATGGGATTGTTTTTTTTTAATCTCTCTTTCTGAAAGTTCACTATTAGTGTAAAGAAGTGCCATAGATTTCTTGGCATTAATTTTGTAATATTTTGTATACTTCCTTACATTCCCTTCTAGCTTCATGTGTTTCTTTGAGAAATCATTTGATAATCTGATGGGGGATCCTTTGAATGTAACTCTCTGTCTCTCTCTTGCAGCCTTTAAGAGTCTCTCTTTGTCTTGTACATTTGCCAATGTTATTATGATATATCTTGGTGTGGGTCTTTTGTGGTTCATCTTGCTTGGGTCTCTCTGTACTTGTGTAACTTTTTTCTTCCCCGTATCTGGGAAGTTTTCTGTCATTATTTCTTCAAATAGATGTTCTAATCCTTGCTGCTGCTCTTGTCCTTCTTTCAGCCCTATTATGCGAATGTTACTTCATTTAATGTTGTCCCAAAGCTCCCTTAGGCTCTCCTCCTGATTTTTAATTTTTTTCACCAGTTGCTGTTCAAATTGAGCTTGTTTCTCTACCTTTTCTTCTAACTCACTAATTTGGTCCTCTGCTTCTTCTGGTCTACTGTTGAAACCTTCCATGGCGTTTTTTATTGTAGCTATATCACTTTTCATTTCTTCCTGATTCTTGCATAGGTTGTTGATTTCTCATCCATCCAGTGCATGAATTGTATAACCATTACTCTGAATTCTTTTCCTGTGCATGCTTCAATATCACTAATTTCTTTTCTTGGCGATTCCTCATTTTCTTTCCTCTGGGGATTGTGTCATCTCCCCATTCTGATTGTCTCCAGCAATTTCAAATGTGGAACTGTGTGGGCCTGGGCTATGTGCAGTGGGAGCTTCTCACCACCCTAGTGTCACTGAGGAGCTCTGACACTAAGATGTTTGGTTATCGTCAATTGATGGGAACCAGGCTTGCTCAGATTCAGTGTTGCCAGCACTCAGTGTGGTCTTGTGTGTGCACTTAGAACCAGGCACCCGGCCTGCATGGAGCTGAAACAGGGATCCCCTGGAGTGTGTTGAAAATCAGAACCCTCTAGCATGTGCCAGGAATCAGAGTTCCTCTATAATCCAGTATTGGCGTCTCTATTGCTTTGCATGGCCTCACATTGAGAATCAGGTTCCCTGTGTGCACATGCACCAAGAATTGGAGCCACTGGCTCTTAGTGTGAATGCACTGGGAGTCAAGGATCCCAGGCACAAGTGATAAGAAACAGAGTCAAGTCACTGGTGCTTGGTGCTGCCTCCTGCCCAGAGAATAGGGGTCCCAGAGTCCATGCTGTGGGGAACAGACTTCCAGCATTCAGCAGTTCCCAGGCTCAAATTCCTGAAGCCCCGCGCCTTGGGGAAAAGACACCCAGAGTCGCGCATTCCTAGGCTCAAAGTCCCGTGTTGCAGGAATCCAGCTTCTCAGTGTTGCTGAGTTCCTAGGCACAAATTTCCACAGCCCCATGTTGGGGGGTTAGGGGGGAACAGATTCACAGATTCTGCAAGTTCCAAGGCTCAAAATTCCACAGCCCCGCACCTTGGGGGACAGACACGCAGAGTCGTGCACTCCTAGGCTCAAAGCCCTATGCTGCAGGAATCTGGCTTCTCAGTGTTGCTGCGTTCCTAGGCACAAATTTCCTCAGCCCCACGCTGGGGGGAACAGACTCCCAAATTCCGCGAGTTCCCAGGCTCAAATTCCCACAGCCCCATGCCTTGGGGAACAGACACCCAGAGTTGCACACTCTTAGGCTCAAAACCCCATGCTACTGTGGGGAAGATATTCCCAAAGTTAGCGTGTTCCCCGGCTCAAGATATTGTCGCATCATTGTGGCTGACTAGGGGGTGGGGCTATGCAATACTCTGGTGCTGCCTGTGAGCCTGTGGGGAAGGGGATCAGCTCTGTTACTCACAGAGATCTGCCATCAGCGGGATGTCTGGATTCTTGGTGTCCGTGGGTATGTAGCTGTGGTCGCAGGTCTCTGTCCCCAGTGGCTGCAGGGTCCTGGTTTGTATCTCAGATCAGACTGGGTAGTGCTGAGGTCAGGATCCTAGTCGTAAGCAGCTTTGTTTCTCAAGATGTCGTGGTCTCCGTGCCTGCGCTGGCCGTCCGGAGTGTCCACACTGGGAGTGGGGTTCTGCCGTCTAAGACTGCCTGGTTTGGTAGCTCCTTAGCAGACCTGCGGAATCTAACTGTCCCTCACTCATACACACATACACCATACACGTCCACACACTCCTCTATTGCTCCTTGGCTCTCTCACACTCTCTCCCTCCCTGCCTTCCTGCCAGTCGCCATTTTTCTACTCTTCTGTGTCTTGTTTTTTGCAGTAGGCTTTAAAGCTATGAACTTCCCTCTCAAAACTGCTTTCTTTGTGTCCCATAGGTTTTGGATTGTTGTGTTTTCATTAGCATTCGTTGCCATGATGTTTTTTATTTCTTTTTGATCTCTCTGTTAACCCAGTCATTGTTTAATAGCATGCTGTGTAGTCTCCTAGTTTGATTTTTTTGGATTGTTTTTATTGTAGTTGATTTCCAGTTTTATGCCATTGTGATATGAGAAGATGATTTCTATCTTCTTGAATTTGAAGAGACTTTGCCTGTGACACAATATATGGTCTCTCTTTCAGAATGACCCATGTGCACTTGAGAAGAATGTATATTCTGTGGCTATGGGGTGAAGTGTTCTGAAGATGTCGATCAATTCTATCTGATCTAGTGAGTCATTTAGGATTGACGTTTCTTTTCTGATTTTTTGTTTAGAGGATTTGTCCAATGGTGAAAGTGGGGTATTAAAGCATACTACTATGATTGTATTTCTGTCAATCTCTCCCTTGATACCCTCCGGAAGTTTTTTTATGTATTTGGGTGCTCCTATATTGGGTGCGTATATGTTTACCAGAATTATTTCTTCTTGTTGGATTGCTCCCTTTAGTATTGTGAAGTGATCTTCCTTATCTCTTTTTATGTCCTTCACTTTGAGATCTAATTTGTCAGATATAAGTATTGATGCCCCAGCTTTGTTCTCATTTCCATTCACCTGAAAAGCCTTTTCCCATCCCTTCACAGTCAGTCTGTGTGCACCTTTTTTCTGAGGAGGGTTCCTGTAGACAGCAGATATATGGGTCATGTTTTCTTACCACTTAGTTACCCTATGTCTTTTGATTGGGGCATTTAATCCATTTACATTTAAAGTTGTTATTGATAGATAATTGTTTTTTTCCATTTTTATTCTTTATGCCTGTGTTCCTTCTTGGTTTCCTATTTTTTTTTCTTTTTACGGCAGACCCTTTAACATTTCTTGCATTGTTGGTTTGATGGTAACAAACTCCCTTAGTTCTTTTTTGTCTGTGCAGCTCCTGATTTCACCCTCAATTTTGATTGATAGCCATGTTGGGTACAGTATTCTTGGATTCAGACCCTTCCTTTGCATGACTGTATCTTTCATTCCATTCCCTTTTTGCCTGATGTGTATATGTTGAGAAATCAGTGGCTAGTCTGATGGGGGATCCTTTATAGGTAACTTCCTGTCTCTCTCTGGCCACTTTTAAGATTCTTACTTTGTCATTGGTGTTTGCCAATTTAATTATGATGTGCCCTGGTGTTGGTCTTTTGGGGTTCCATTGGTTTGGGTCTCTCTGAGCTTCTTGGATTTGTGTGATTTTTTCTTCCCTATATCAGGAAACTTTTCTGTCATTATTTCTTCAAACAAGCTCTCTATTCCTTGCTCAATTTCCTCTCCTTTCGCACCCCTATTACATGGATATTGTTTCTTTTCATGTTGTCCCAAAGTTCTCTTAGTCTCTCCTCCTGCTTTTTAATTTTTTTTCTAGAAGTTGGTCTGCTTGGGAATTTTTTCCTACCTTGACTTCTAGGTCACTGATGTGGTCCTCTGCTTCTTGTAGTCTACTGTTGATGCTTTCTATTGAGTTTTTATAGCAGTGATGTCATTTTTCATTTCTTCTTGGTTCTTCATTTCCTGATTCTAATACATGTTCTTGAATTTGTCTTCCATTCTTCTCAAGCACTTTATGACTATGTCTCTGAATTCCTTCTCTGACAGGTTGCCTCCATTTCGTTTATTTTCTTTTCTGGTGATGCCTGTTTCTCTTTTACATGCAGGCTGTTTCTTTGTCTACCTATGATCTCTCTTCTCTGGGTATCTCATTATGTAGTTCTCTTTCTCCTGTGTTGATTTAAATGCACAAAATATAGCACAACAAGGCACAATGCACAAGGTATAGAACACAAATGTATTCATGATGCAAATAACCCTAAATAAAGGTTACCAGCAGAGAAAAGAGACTTAGGGGATAAGGAAGAAAGAAGAATAAAAAAAGGGAAAAGTGGAAAAAGGAGAAAAAAGGGCATTCAGAAATGAAATTGTGAAGAGGAAAAAAAGTAAGAGAGAAAAGAAAGAGAATAAAATAGAAGAGGGAAAGAAACTATATGCGGAGAAAATTCCAATAAAACAGCCACTAATTTCAACAAATGCCAGCAACAGATACTTAGGGATGAATGCAAACTACAAACAACTAATATCAAGCAAGATGAAGGAAAACAAAAGCAAAAAAAACCACAAAACAACAAACAAAAAAAAAGTGAAACAATCTCACAAATAACAATAAAAAACTCAGTATAATCAACAATCAAGCAAACAACAGCAAAACACCAGAGAGAGAGAGAGAGAGGAAAAAAAAGAAAAAGAAAAATTTGGATAGTGAAGAAAGAGATGAATGAGGTGTGTAAGTACATAGAGCAGGGGATTGGAAATTAGATATATAGTAGGGTGAGAATTTAACAAG
This sequence comes from Murina feae, assembly GCA_004026665.1. Taxonomy (NCBI): domain Eukaryota; kingdom Metazoa; phylum Chordata; class Mammalia; order Chiroptera; family Vespertilionidae; genus Murina; species Murina feae. Next base: position 26,139 of record PVJC01013653.1, read on the forward strand.
GTGTAAAAAGAGGGAATAGGGAAAATCTAAAGCAGGTATAGGGTAAGAAAAACAGGATAACAAAAGGGGAAAAGTGAGGAAGAGGGTGTTGGCATAAAGGTAAAATTAAGATAGAGTAAGATGATGCTAAAGAAAAATGAAAATAGAATGTAGAACACTAATCCCAAAATAAAATAATGAGAAAATGACACTTAAAAAGTAAGATAGTATTAGTAATATTGATTATAAATAATTTACCTTTTTAGGTAAAATCAAGTGAGCAAAAGAGAAAAAAATTATTTTCTTAGGTAACAGAAGAAAAAAACAATAAAAACGTGCATTAGTGAGGGTCATTACTTCCTCTACTCTTCTGTTTGGCACACCTTTGTCCTGTCAGTTATTCTGGAGAGTACTGAAGTTCCCTGCGATACACTGCTCTCCGTGTTGTAAACCACAGTCTTGATTTTGAAACAGTCAGTATTTCTTTGTGTCCCAGACTGCCTTTATTTTTTTACAGGAGAGTCAGTTTGTGGTTCAGCCACAGGGTGGCAGTTTTTCTGGGTTGACCTCCAGGGCTGTAAGTCCTCTCTAGCCAGTATTAGGTTTTGTTTTCCCTATTGCACTTACTACTGGTTTGGGAGAATGGACTTCCCCAGAGCTTCTCTGGATCTGCCACTCCCTACTCTGATTCTCAGGCTCCACAATAATAATTTTCCGCTGCAGTCTCTTAGCGCGACCCCAACTAGGAGATCCCACGTATTGGGCTTAACAATCAAAAGCAAGGATTTAACAAGAAAAAGAAAAAAAAAAAAAGAAAAAAGGAGCCCACAGCCTCTACTGACCAGCTCTGCACGCAATTCTCCCAGTCTCCTCCACAAGTCCTCTCTCCCCTGGCCCAAAGCAGCCGGCACACTTGCAGAATCTGAGGCTGCCTTTTCACACCCTGTCCAGCTATGGACTGATTTTTCTTTTTTTAGAGTTCACTTCTGCCAGCAGCCATGCAGGTCCCCTTCCCACTCACGGATCACGCTGGCTCCAAAGGCCACAGTCTTTGTGGGGCACAGATTTCCCCCGTGCATGTGCTTCTCTCCAACCTGGATTAGAAACCCCACCTTTAACCAGGTGAAATCTAACCTTTCCGTTAGGAGGCACACGGCTTGTCTGAGTCCACATATTGTCTGAGGCACATATTCGCGCTGCTTGGAATCCTGTGTTCCTGTGTTCATAGCTGGTCCCTGGGTGCCATGTTTGCAGGGTCCCTGGATGTATAGGCCTCTGATAACAGCCACTCAAGATGTCACGGTCTCCACAGTAGAGCCGGCCACTCCGGGAGTCATTTCAGCAGCAATGGAGGCTTCCTAATTAGGGGAGGCTAATCCGGCGATCTCCAACAGTCCCCCGGCTGCAAACTGTCTCCCAGCTGGAATTCTTCTGCCAATTTGGGCTGGATGTTACTCGTTTCAGCTGCTCATCCTATCTGTTCTGGGACAAGGGGCGAGACATGTCTGTCTATAACACCGCCATTTTTTCTTCCTGCTAATTGTACTTCTAATTTTACTAGAATAGAAAACAGAAAACAAAGGCTAAGATAGATTAAAATCAAAGAAGTAACTGTAACTGCTAATTGCTTAAAATTGAACTTGCAGAAAGCAAGGGTGTAGTCAGACATGCTCCAGCCAGGCATAACATTCACTCCCCTTTTGAATTGTTCACCCTGCCAATTTTAAGAAACAGCCAGCAATGGCGCTTTGTGATTTGTGAAAATAAAAGGCTTGCTGAATACCTGGTCAGGGCTGCAGTTCCAAGGCTCCCTGTGAGGTGGTTCGGGCTGCAGTCACTGGCCAGCAAATAAAGGCTCCTAAATTCTACCCTTTGGCTCTGGTGGTCTTCTCTTGCAGGTTGCCCCATAACACTAATGTCCTGAATTTTATATCTGCAAATGTCTGACGTACATAGTAAGGGGTCTGAGTGGAGTTTGATTTTTGTTTTAATGTCTGTCCTTCCATTTTATTAAGAGAGTCTTAATGGCTAGCCATTATCTCTCTCTATATATAAAGAGCCAGGGTCCCTAACAACCAAAGGCTGGACCAAACACTGGAAGTCAGTGCTGGGTTGCCTTAGTGACCCATCACTGACTGCAGCCAGTGCTTTCGCAGCAACCCAGTACTGACTGCCGAGGGGGCTGTGGATCAGGCTTGGAGAGAGGCCTGCAGAGAGAGAGAGGCAGGGTCTGATCTGCAGCCTCTTTGGCAGCAGTTGATCAGCTGGTAACTCTCCCTTTCTCTCTGGGCTTCCCCAGTAGTCCCGCCTCTGTTTCTTTCCTTGCCTCCGTGGTGGTGGTAGGGAGGGGGGGCTGCTAATCAGCTCCACCTCTTTGATCAGGCCCAGAGATAGGCCTGGAGACACTGACTGGCATAGAAACTGACCAATCAGAACCTAATCTGTTTGAAGTGCCAGGAGCCAATGGCTGCCTAGGAGGCGGAGCTTTTGACACTGACTGACATCAAAACTGACCAATCAGAACCTAATCTGGGTGAAGTGCCAGAGCCAATGGTTGTCTAGGAGGTGGAGCTTTTGATGCTGACTGGCATTGAAACTGACCAATCAGAACCTAATCTGGGTAAACTGCAAAGCTAGAACCTAAGGTAGGGGCTGAGGAGGGGTTTTAAGGGTATCAGCGGTTTGGTGTAAGATATAAGAAAGGGTTCAATTTTTTAATGACCACTTTGACAGGCTATCAGTCCATATATAGGAATTATGTGTTTTTGTCTGCCAAGAGCATCTCATCCTGCTGAAAAAGGCTTTCCCACACCATTTAAGCAATATTATCCTATATAATCTATCCATCCTAATAAAATGGTAATATGCTAATTAGACCGGATGGACCAGCCATTTTCTGGACATCTGACTTTCTTCCGGACAAAGCCATCATGGTGGGGGCTGAGGCAGAGTCTGTTAGGGGCAATCAGACCAACAGGGGAGGGCTGTTGGGGGTGAAATCAGGCCAGCAGGGGAGGGCAGTTAGGGGCGAGATCAGGACAGCAGGGGAGGGAAGTTTGGGGCAACCAGGGCAGCGGGGGAGGGCAGTTGGGGGCAATCGGGCTGGCAGGGGAGTGGTTAGGGCTGGCAGGCAGGCGAGTGGTTGGAAGCCAGCAGTCCCGGATTGTGAGAGGGATGTCCAACTGCTGGTTTAGGCTTGATCCCACAGGGGTCCCAGATTGGAGAGGGTGCAGGCTAGGCTGAGGGAGACCCTCCCCCACGTGTACAAATTTTGTGCATTGGGCCTCTAGTATCAATATGAGAGCTCTCTAAATCTCTTTTCTCAATTTAGAAGTTTCTCCAATTAATAAATCACTATTCTCTCAATAGTGATTTAGGTCAATAGCCTTTTATGACTTAACCAAAGCACAAGATCTAGAAAATTTTCTCCTAGAGTTAACTGAAGAAAAATAGGGGTCCTGTCTTTTTTATTTTTTTTAAAACAGCAATTCTGAAATACAGTTAAATCATGTATTTTACACGCTTTGAACAAAATTGAGTTTTAGATTTTCTAAACTTATTCAGCTGGCCATCAGGTGCATATGCATCTTCTAGCTGGCAGAGAAAAGTAGACATATGAAAACAATGACCATCTCTGGGAGGAAAAAGATCAATAGAAACAAGAATACTAAAACCAAGTTTTTACCAAAGTTCCTATGTCCAAGGAACTAGCTCCACAAATATTTTCTCCTGCTAATCTAAATTTAGAAAGAGAAAAAATTTTAAATCTTTTTTTTTAATGAGACTCACAGATAGACAGGTTTTAGGAGGCTGACAAGGTAAGATTAAAAAAAAAAAAAAGCAGCTTACCTGCTTGCTAGCTCTATTGTCAGACACCCAGGACATCTTAGCTGCAGTTGTCTTAGGATAAACATCCAAGAGTGATGTTCTCCTAGCTGGCCTGCCAAAACCACTGGGCAGGCAGAGAATTCCTCCCCGCCCAACCCTTTTTTAGTTCTTATGGCTGGACTAGTAATAAAATAAAATTGACACAAGGCAAGATTAACAGGAGAAAAAACAACTTAATATCTAAAGAATCATAACTCAATGCTCAGATCATAAAATGAGGCCCAAAGAAATGATAGAACCAGGCACCTTTTTATACTTTCTAGATAAAGAGACAATAAATTTGTGAGAAGTTGACAGGACAAAGAAAATTAGTGCTCACTGGAAAGGAATCTAAGCAGGGTTTAGGTATTTATTAATGAGAAATTTAAACAAAGTAAATTAGAAGAGTAAATGAGCTAATTATACAGACTTTTTGGCTGAGTTAACTCTAGCAATAGGGGTGTCTTCTAGATGCAGGGAGGATACCTTTCACAGGGGAGATTTATTTCCTTCATTCAAGGATACAAGGGAGGGTCACTGGCTATTGGTCAACTAACTTTAAGTCAAAGTAATAAATATGCCACTATGGGATATTTTGGGCCAGGCAGTCTTGGGCCCCAACATATCCTTTTCTTCCTATTTTATTAATGTATTTATTTTCAGGAATGGAGTTAAATTTTCAGTATGGAAATGATATGGGTTTTTTTTGACCTGTTAAAATGATCAGTTATCATCACTATACATCAAGCTTCTGAACAAACTTTATATTTCTGGGAAAAACTCTACTTGATTATGGGTATTATTATTTTGTCAGATGTGGTTAACAGTTTTAAGATGTTTGTAACTACATTAATAAGTGAGACTGATATATAGTTCTAACTTTTAATACTGTGTTTGTCAGGTTTGATACCGTCTTTACACCGGGTCCCTAGACTTATAAATTTTCCCTTTTCCTCTCTCTGTAAAAATTTATACAGGGTAGGGATTATCTGTTCCTTGAAGAATTGAATAAATAGCCTGTGAAACTATCCAGCCCTTTGGGAATGGGAGGGGAGAATAGATCTTTGGCAATTAAAAAAATGTTCTTATTGATTTTAGAGAGGAAAGGGAGAGGGATAGAGAGAGAAACATTAATGAGAGAACATAATCAGCTGCCTCTTGTGTACCTCCTACTGGGGATCAAGCCAGAAACCTAGGCATGTGTCCTGATTGGGAATCAAACAAGTGACCTCTTGGTCCACCCCTATATATTCCCTTCCCTATGGATAGCATACCATACAAACTGTTCTGTACATTGCTTTTTATATATTTCAAATTTTTTCTTCAAAAATTGTCTTAAATTCCCTACTTCCTTTTTGAATGAATTTTGATTATTTTTCTAGGAAACTGCTTGTTTTGTCAATATTTTTCCAGTTGTTTACATGGAGTTATATATTATTATATAATTTAGAACTAGTAAAGTTCTCTATACATATTGGTCTAAATGTTAATCCCAATTCCATCACTTACATTTCTAAGTAATTCTGGGTAAATCGTGAGAGTCTTGCTATAATATAAACGTTCATAGTGTAACAGAGGGTAATAACTGTAAGTATTAAAGAATACTGAGTTAGTCTGGCAATTCTGTGATGTATATTTGCAACTGCAAACATAAAATAATTCCTATTTTAGCAGCTCAGCACTATGCCACCTCCTTCCTTCACAACCTCCTATCCAGAGTTGTTTCTTCATAGCATATTATCTCACACCCAAACAGTACTCTACTAGATAAAGGAGGAAAAATGGCATTTTTAGTCTGAAACAATGCCGATGTAACCTAAATACGTATTACCTCAACTATTGTTTTATGGCCTGTTCTTTTCTTTACTCAGCATCAAGGCCATCTAGAAAAGAGTGGCAAAGAGGCCAAGGAATGAGGTTAGGTGGCAGAAGTTGGGGCTTTCAGTTAGGGAGAGATAACTAATTTTGGAGGTTGGCAAGGAAATGGAAGAGGTTATCTATGACTCCAAGGAAGTAGGAAGGGACTTGGTAATCCGGTAAGTGGTGAAAATTAGGAGGGGTGTGGGGGTGGCATTCATGGTCAGGGTATTATGGTAGAGGTAGAATGGGTGTAGGAAGCTAACTCTGGGACATTGTACATAATATTCTATTGTAATTTGAAAAGGTATCATATCTACTGGTCTAAACTTTAATATCACTGCCATCAATATTGGCACAAGTACTGAAAATTTGTTGGTTGGAAGGAGAATTATAATATTTGAACAAAACAAAACATTTCCATTAGTTTAGGAACTTCATGCTAAATCAGTTTCCAGATTCTTTTTCCATGAATTTACTACTTGGGGGTTTCCCTGCATTGCCTATCCAAAAATATAAAGTACTTTATTTCACACCCACCTCGTACCCTGTGTTTTTTTTTTTTTTTTTTTTAAGAGCTGAAAACTGGTATTCACATCCTCAAAAGGCAGTACACTGAATGTACTGACACATTTTAGCCTGGGGTTGAGGTGAATTGGAGTCAGAAACATTAGAAAAACCCGTGATGAGGTTGGGACATGCAGAGTTTTAAAGTTATTCTTACAATAATCACCCCTCTTGTAGGCCTTGAACATATTAAGTACTTGCTCTAAATCGCTTAGCAACTTTAGAAGTTGTAGTGGGGTTAAATTTTTGGCCAATGTCTATAGAGAAGTTCCCCTCTCTCCTTAAAGTGGGTGAGGGAGAAAAGTAATCTTGGAGGTCGGTGTGGAGCCAGTAGACAAGTTTATAAAATTTGAGGATGTGGGAGGAGCGGGATGAGAAGCGCAGGAACTGGCAGGGCAGGGACAGCAGCAACGCGAGCAGTAGGTCAGGGAGGGCTTGTCCCTCAGTTCAAGAGCCAGGAAGCGCCGTTGTTTTGGCGGCGGGGCGGGGCGGGGCAGGCTGGTTCCGGGAGGTGCTGCGCTGAGGGGACGGCGCTGAGCCTACTCCCGAGAGCGGAGGCGGTTCGTGTGCCGGGGGAGGGAACGCAGCCCGGGTCCCGAGACCCAGGGAGCGATCTGAGAATCGGGCTTGAGTGTGGAAGGGTTAACCTGTCTGCTGAGTCCCGTGGCCCTGAAGAAGCGAAGCGAGGAGACAGGAACCTCTCCCCAACACCCGTGCCAGGCCCTTTTGGTGACGCGGCTGTCGCGCGACGACGCGCTGACGAGCTGCGGCTTCCACGTCTTAGGTTCCGCAAAGGCCTGTGGGAGCGACCCGGGAGCAGCAGGGCAAAGATGGCGGAGGCAGCAGAGTCTCCTGGAGAGCCGGGCACAACATCGCCCAGGCCCCTGGTGAGCTGGGGATCTGCGACCGAAGGGACCGAGGGTGAGGCAGAGTGTCCCTTAATGAAGTCGGGTGACGAGCTCATGGCCTGAAAGAGCCGGAACCCCTTTATCCCCGCAGGCCCTTCCAGTACCCGTTGCCAGTACCAACTCTGCACCTGTTCTTGGGGCTAACCGCTTCGCCCCCTGCCCTCCTTGTTCTTTCCAAGCCTTCTTGTGAAACTCCCATTCACTTTCCCTTCCCATATTCTCAAGTTGTGTTAAATGCGGAGCTTTAGCTGATTTCTTAAGTATCTTTGCTTCTGCGGTCTCCTAATTTTATCAAGATCTGCCACTAGTCCGTGTTAGAGTAGCAGCATTCTATGGTTAATGAGAGACTGCAGCGTGGTAACTTGGTTATTGATTTGTTCAGTGACCCAAATAGTCTTGGTGTAATTCCTGCCCTCCTTGTCGCAAATCCGTGCTGTCCTGTTCATGATGCTCTTTTGCTCCTGGGGATGTTTGAACAGGGGACATTTTTTTTCGCACATACAAGTCCAAAGCCAGGACAGGTATTTAATAACACAGTTTTTGGAGTTAAACTTACTGGACTGGAATCACCCACTCTGCTCCTTGTGTGAATTTGGGCTAGTCATTTCATAGGGAGCATTTCTTCCTCTGTAAAATGGAGATAAAAATATGTACCTCAAATAATTTTTAGGAAGATGAAATGACATAATTTATGTAAAGTGTCTAATACAATCACTGCCACGAACTGAGGGGTGTAATTAAGTCAACATTCTGCCCTTTGGTCCCTTATCCTAAATAGGGTTCAGTTATCTCCCAAACAGTGTTTAGTTACATAGCAGTTGCTCAATAAATGGTACATCCCAAAACCTCTGTTTTAAATTAGCAACATAGTAGAGAACTGCACTTGGAGTCAGGTGAAATTCATTGTAGTCCTGCTTACTAGCTTCATTTGTTCATCTCTTCATTCATTCAACAGATATTTATTGAATATCTACTATGTTCCAGGCACTCTTAGACCTTGGGAATATAGCAATGAAAAAGGGTGACTAGGCCCAAGTTCTCACGGAACATTTGTGACCTTGAGGAAATCACTCTGAACTGATTTCCTCATTTGGAAAATGGGGATAGTAACTCATTGTACAATTAGAACACTAAATGAACTAATCTACACATATTGCCTGGGGTGACATAGTTACAGGTATCTAGCTGTTTTTAGTTCCTTTCTTTAATTTAAACTACAATTAATTGTGGTTCTGGTCACTCATTACTCAGTATCCAATCCACTTGAACATATTAGGCCTAGAACATATTTAGTAATGTTTACTCACCTCCTACAATGCACTGTGCTAGTTGCAAATGGCCTTCTTTTTTGGTGCTTATATTCTGATTTATAGGGATAAGACAAATGTACAATATTAAAATAAGGCAGAAAATATTAACAAAATGTAAAAGAAGATACTATCGTGTCTAGTTGGGGTGATGAAGCAAGCTGCACGACGAAGTTACGTTTGAGTGGGCCTCAAAGGATGGGTAAGATTTGAAATTCCTGGTGAGCATAATAGTTACCGGTGATTGAATACCCACTACATGCCAGGATTGTGCTAAACATCCTCTGCATATTTTCTAAACTTCACAGCAACCATTTCAATTAGATGGTTTTTTAAAACTGTGTTTTACTTGCAGATGAGATGAGACTCAGAGAGGTTTGACAATTTTCCTAGGGTCTCACCAGCAGTTAGTGGTCAAGCCGAAATTTGAACCTAGGTGCTTCTGAATCCCAGGTGACTTCCAGTAGTACTACTCAGACTCTTATTGCAAAGGTGCAGAGGTTGGAAAGAACTAATGTACTTTTAGAAAAACAGAAAGATCACTTTGGCTGAAGCACAGGCAAGTATTAGGAGGTAAGTCCTAAAAGATAAGGCTACTGAATTAGAGAGGCAGTATGGAAAAGTGGTTAGGGATGTGAGTTCTGGGGTCAAATTGCCTAGGTGTGATTCTAAGCTCGGTCATTTAACTAGCTGTGGGATATTGGGGAAATTTCCAACCACTTCCATGCCTCAGTTTCCCATTTGTAAAATGAAGATACAGTAATACTTAGGTAATAGGGGTTTTAGATTAATTAAATGAGTTAACACATGTAAAACACTTGGCACATAATAAGCATGCAGTAAGTATTATTTCTTATTGACTACTAAGGTGGGAGGTTTAATAGGCAATGAGAAGCCATTGGAAACTTTTGAGGAGGAAACGGTTTAAAATCATGAATTTGAGAACATAATAGAGGAAGAGTTACCATGGGGAATTTCTGGAATCTAGGAGGCCAGCAGAACTGTTGCAGAATCCTTGAGGATTTTCAGTGCTTAGGAGGGGAGTATCTTAGATCAGTTTTGTAAACTTTAGTGTACATAGCAATCATCTGGGGAATCATGTTAAATTGTGGATTGTGATTCAGTAGGTCCAGGATGAGGCCTGAGATTCTGCATTTCTAAAAGCTCCCAGGTGATGGTGCTGCTGCTGCTGCTCTTGCTCCCAATAACATTTTGAAAAGCAAGACAGTGTGCATATGGGAGGATAGGAGGAGGAGGAGGACCCTAAAAGTTAATTAATTCACTTTTATACATGTTTAGTTTGAGATATTGGCAGGCTATCCAGTAAATATCCAGCAGGCAGTTGGTCTCTAAAACCTGAACTTAAGTACTAAGAAGAGCTCTAGGCTGGAGATGTTAATTTATGAGTCATCTGAATAGAGTTGGAAAGACAGAATCTTGGTTAATGCCTATCTCTTGCCTGTATATTTAGGGAGCAGGAAAAAGAGCTATAATAATGGCTGTAGCTTGGGTCTGTAAGGAAGCTGATCCCACTTGAAGGGGCTGACTAGGGACCATGCCACTGACCATCCCCTCCCCACCTGTTGGAATCAGGCCTCTTGGACTGAGCTGGTTCCTGCTTGATGCTGCCCCTATCCCCATCCTTGTTGATTCTTTCTCTCTCCAGGATTTTAGTCCTTAGTATAATTCATTTGCTCCCAGCCACTTTCTAAAAACTTTAGTCCCTGCCTTTACTATATGTTTTTGGCCCTGCCTCTACCTGCTATCCTTATTAGCCCAAACCAGGCTGCAAAGTGATCATGTGTGTTTCTGTGCATACATGTACATACTGTGCATGAGCATTCCTGCACAGGGGTAAGGAGAAGGACATGGGGTCCAAGCCACCTTTCATTCCCACTGAGGGGAGGTCAGGGAGTAGGATCCACTAACTGAGGGTCTGCAAATCCTGTTTGTCTTACCTAGGTCTGGACAACCATAAATCCTGGCTCAGTTCAATGAACAATGTCACTAATTCTCTTAGGAAGAGTTATTGAGGAAGAGTTGGGGTGGAGAATAGGGTGAGAATCACATTGCACTTTAGTGACTGAAGTGACTTCTGAAACCAGTAGTCATAAGACTGTCCTTACTTTAGACACCAGTCACAGCTTCAGAGGTTCCCATCCTTACTTCTGACCTACTGGCTATAAATTCAGGGTTCCCTTAATACCCGTAAGCTCCACAATTCACTGGAATGACTCACAGAACTCAGGAAAGCACTATCCTATCTAATAAAGGGAATATGCAAATTGACTGTCACACCATCACAAAGATGGCTGCTCCCACTGCGGAGGCGGGGTTTCTGTAACACAAGATGGCTGCGCCCACAGCAGAGGCCAAGTTCCCGTAATGAGCCTTAACGGGCAATCAGCAGGGACCTGAGGCTGCATGGCGCTGGGCCAGGGCAGAGGACCTGAGGCTGCATCCCCCTGCTCAGTGGGGCTTGACAGGGGACCTCAGGCCATGCCCCCCACCCCGGCACTGGGCTGGGGGACCTGCGGGTGTGCTGGGGGACCTGAGACTGTGCCCCCACCCTGCAGGGCTTGACAGGGGCCCTGAGGCTGTGCCCCCGCCCCCTGCAGGGCTTGACAGGGACCTGAGGCTGCGCCCCCCACCTGGCACCAGGTCAGGGGACCTGAGGCTGTGCCCCCTGCCCGGCGGGGCTTGACAAGGGTGGGGCCAGCTGGGTCTGGGTCTCATATGATTTTGAGGCACTGCAGGTGGGTGGGGACTTGACTCTGGGTTCTGTGGCACGCCCCAGACTTTGACAGGAGGAAGATTTTCATATACATTTTACTAATTTTCTTTCATCTCTGACACTTCTATTATACAGAAAGGGCAAATAGCAATATTAAAATATTTACTCTAATCCCCTTTTTTATCTTTATTGTTCAGATTATTACAGTTGTTCCTCTTTTTCCCCCCATAGCTCCCCTCCTCCCAGTTCTCACCCCACCTTCTGTTCTTGCCCCCCCCACTGTCCTCATCCATAGGTGTACGATTATTGTCCATTCTTTTCACGCACCCCCAACACCCTTAACCCCCGAAAATTGTCAGTCCACTCCCTTTCTATGCCTCTGATTCCATTCTATTC
>PVJC01013654.1:0-37667 GCA_004026665.1 Murina feae
AAAGTGTTTCGGAACGAGCCTGGCACACGTGAGTGCGAGACACAGAGGGGAGCAGGGCGAAGCGCCGCCCTCCCCAGTCCCTGGTGCCTTCCCAGCCCCAGTGCCCCAGGCCCTGTGGACAGGCAGGCAGGGAGGAGAGACGGGCCTCACACTGTAAACTTCTTAGGAACAGAGTCTAAAACAAAACCCAAGCACCATTTCCCTCACTGTGAGCTGTAACACGTAGGCACAGGGTTGTGGTTTCACCTACCTCCGTGGAGGGAAAGCCATTACCTGCAAAGGAGCTACAGCCCACGCCTAGCGCAGCAGCCTGACTACTACGACCCAAAAGGGCTTGGGGGCACACTCACAGAAGGCAGAGCATACAGGCCGGAACCGGAGCCCCAGCACAGTTCTCTGGGTTTCAAGTCTGTGCCCAGATTCTGTTGCTGCTTTAGGATCTTAAACAGCTTGTTTATTTTTGAAATGCCTTAGAGCTCACCTTCAGTAACATGTTTCTTTGACTTGGCTGAACTATGCCTCAAGAATTACAAGCGGGGACACGGCTGGGTGAGAGGTCAGGGACGTCTCATATTTTCCTACAGAAGCAGGTCTCTTTCTGTGAAGCAGGCTTTTGTTTCACTGCGAAGGCACCTCCATCCTTACAGTCTGTGGGAGCTTCTTCAGGCGGTGGGAGAACCACCACTTCGCTTTATCAGCGTCAGAAATCATAACCATCATCATCCTCATAGTAACAGAAAAGCGTAAACCTCATTCAGATATGAAATGGCCCATTTATTTTACCAGAACTTCCTTGACCAAGTTTTATCAGTGACAAAAGACAAGGATGTCCCCTCAAAATAGACAGGGGATCAAGTGAGGTGTATTGTGTCTTCACGACCACAATTCAGACTTCTCCTGCACCAGCAGTATGACCCAGACTTGTAAGTGAAAGGAGCAAGGCTCAAGATGGGAAAGATCTCAGACAAGGGAGAAGAACGAGCACACGTCAGAGCTAAAAGGTACATCCGAGGGTCTAGTCCAGCCGCCCCTTCGGGGGGACGGCCGTGACTGAGGCCACCCCAGGGCACGGAGGGCAGCAGGGACAGCCTCTGAAGCTGGCAAAGGAGGAAAGGCAGCAGCTAGAAGGTGTGGTGGCTGGAACCAGTCTTGTAACTGAAGCTGGAGTCCTCACCCAGTCAGCGCCCCAGGCATCTCACCACCTCCTCTTGGCTTTATTTTTAAGAACATTCCTTGAATCAACTCTGGTGTGAAATAGGTGGACATGGGGATATTTCCCACCTCAGTCGAGGGGCAAGGGGAGGTAGAAGGAGCACTTCCCTGGAAGGCAGGAGTCTCTGTCCCTCTCCCTCTTCAGCAAGTGCGCCAGAACCTGCTAAGCCCCTTCCAGGCTCCAGGCTCGGTCCCTGGCAGGGGGTGGGGGTGGGGGGGGACAAGGAGCAGCTCGCAAGGATGATGTCCAGTGGACCCAGTGGTTGCCTGACTGAGCAGTTGGATGGATGCACTTGTGCTCTGGCTGGGAAGCGGGCTGCCCCAAGCTGTCTGAACACAGTTTGGCCACCACCCTGAACTTCCTGGAACCCTTCAAGGTGCAGTGGACTGCCCAGTGTCCATCCTGGATGGCCAGTGCCTGAGCTGCACCCATCACCCCATGCTCCCTGAGGCCCTTTTCCAAGGCCATTATGCACCGATGTACTGCCAGCATGTGCCCTGGAGGAAGCCCCACAGGGCACAGAGTGACACCCTGCGGGCCGCCTTCCTCTTCAAGGCACTTCCCTCACCTGCGGCATCCACAAGGAGGCCCTGTGCTCACGCGGCAAATGGGTGGAATCGCAGGGCAAACTGCTGGAAAGAAACACATCACTGTGAAGCACCCCCCAAGTGAGATCCTGAGCTCCGAGGGAAATACCAACACCTGCGACCAAATCCCATTTACCATGGAAATGTCCACAGCTCTGCTTTCTGCTCCACTGCTACAACTCTTCAGGAAAAGGACCGCTGCTCTGTCCAGTGTCCAAACTGCACGGCAGCACCACACCATCACACACGCTGCCGTGCCCAGGACCGGGCGCGGTGCCCGGTATACCATGGGCCTCTGCCCGCCGAGGCTGCCATTACTCAAAAGCCACTCCGAACTGTGCCGGCTCGCATGACGCCACGGGTCACTCGATCAGGTGTGGGGTACCACACCGTCTGAATAAATACTCACCCACAACCACATACTACATGGGAATTTGCAAAGGCGAGCTCTGGAGACAAAGGCGTTTCTATATGGAAATATTAACTAAGGATTTAAGTAAGTGGCCCACTGGAGAGGAGTGCTCTAAAGCAGCAACACCAACTGTATTTAACATAACAAAAAATACTTTCCTTCTGGGAAAGCTATTTGGGCTGCTAGAAGTTACTGCCTTTCACGTGACTTAGAACCGTGGGCCTAAATTATTTCGTTTCCTAAAACACAGATGCTAGCCCGCCCCCCCCCCCAAATTGTACTTTGTGAGAGTTAATTTTTAAAATTAATCTTCTCCTAAATATAATACTCAAAGAAGAAACTATTTTACCAGCATTGTCGTTTTACCTACAATTAGTATTTTTTTTAAGCGCTTGAGTATCACACGTCCCAAAGAACATATGTTCCAAGGAAGGAAAAAAATTGGGCTCTAGAACTAATACACAATGAAAAATAAATTTAAAGCAGCCTTCTGGTCTGACATAAGAATATAAAAATGATATGAGCAAGAACAGCTTAGTTTACATACTTTTCAGTCACAGCTGCTGCTCTGAAACCACAATGCCTTTAAGTGACATTTCTAGGAAACAGACGCGGGGGCTCCAGCCATGGCTCCCGTAGCACAGGGACCCAGGCACACGCTCTATCTAACTGAGCCTGCACCCGGCACAGCCGCAAAGAAAAGAGTGACTCACTTTTCAATAATGTAGTGATAGAGAGAATGGATTACAAATAATTCTACCCAGCGAGAGTTTTTTTCTTTTTCCTTAAAATCGAGAGAGTCATGAAAACAGAGTTTGCGGAGAGAGAGAAATGGCGCCCACAGACCCACATGGCCCGGTGGGGCCTGGGAGAGACCGTGCCCTCAGGCTTAGCCGGGGTCCCCTGCATGGGTGCTCCCACTGCCCCCAACACATGGCAATAACATACAACTGAATCAGATGACTCAATTAATAAATTACTTTGGTGGACTTTGCAGGCCAAGACCTACTTAATTACATAATTTAAAAAATATTTCCACATTGCAATCACCGAAATTGGCATGGAGATTTCATAATACATACTTAACACTTGAGTAGGAGAACAAATTTATTTAATAAACGCAGCCCTAAGTGCTAGGAGGCCATCCCACTCTAACTGCAGCCTCACTTAGCACACCCTCAGAAAAGGCAAATAAACTTCCTAGTGTTTACAGGGAGCCTGCCCGGACGTAGGCGAGGCCACGGGCTCCCTCTGTCATGCGCTGCCTGCGCATCTGACCATTTTGATAGGTAATAGAATACAGCGAATGCACAAAATGGTTCCAGATGAAGATAAATTTAAGAGCCCTAACCAGTTTGGCTCCGTGGATAAAGCATCAGCCTGCGGACTCAAGGGTCCCAGGTTCGATTCCGGTCAAGGGCATGTACCTTGGTTGCGGGCACATTCCCGGGGGCTGGGGGGATAGATAGGGTGTGCAGGAGGCAGCTGATCTATGTTTCTCTCTCATCGATGTTTCTAACTCTCTATCCCTCTGCCTTCCTCTCTGTAAAAAAATCAATAAAATATATTTCAAATAAAAAAGATAAATTAAAGATAGACTAAGGTGGAGGACGCCAAGAAGCCTACAGGGAAACCTCCGCAGCACGCACAGGGAGCGACTTTCCCTCCCCACTCACTTCCCAGGACAATGCACACCAGAAGCCAACGAGGTTCCCAAGTGGAAAGATGTGTTCTCCGAGGAAAGGGGTGGGAGCACTGTCACAGAAAAGGAGAGTCACGTGGAACCCAAGAGAGGGCGGTCGCACTGACAATGTGTTTCTTCGTGGTCGCGGCAGGGCGGCGGGGCCGCAGTGTCCGGGCCACGGCCACGGCAGGCCTTGGGCTCAGCAGGCCATCACGTTTCCATGGAAATCTGTCCAGCACGTTCACTACCAGTAACCACACCGCTTCACACACACCACGGTCAGCTGTCTGCGCTGGGTCTGTGACACTGGCTCTATTACACCAAAAGCCCCAGAGCACCAGGCCCAGGTGGCTGTCTGTTGTTGCTTCTAAAACTTATCTTTATTGTTGGACGTACCCAGATGTCCCTTTCCCCCACTGACCCCTCAACCCTGCCCCTCCCCAGGTTTCCCCGCACTGTTGTCTATGAACACGGTTATGCATGTATGCATGTAAGTTTTCTGTGTAATCTCTCCCCTACCCCCTGCATCCTTCCATGTCTCTGGATCTTTTTTGTTCATCATGTTATTTTGTTCATTAGATTCCATATATGACTGAGATCATGTGATACTTGTCTGTCTCTGACTGGCTTATTCTGCTTACCATAATACTCTCCAGGCCCCTCCATGCTGACTCAAAGGGTAAGAGATCCTTCTTTTTAAGTTTTTATTATTATTATTGATTTTAGAGAGATAAAAATATCGATGATGAGATAGAATCATCTATGAGCTGCCTCCTGTTACACCTCCTACTGGGGACTGAGCCATCTATCCAGGCATGTGCCCTCACCATGAACTGAACCATGACCTTATAGGTCAGTGCTCAGCCACTGGGCCACACAGGCTGAGCAAGAGCTCCTTCTTCTTTACAGCTGCATAGTATTCCATGGTGTAGATGTACCATAGCTTTTTTTATTAGTGCATTTACTGATGGGCACTTGGGCTGTTTCCAGCTCTTAGCTATGGTAATTAACACTACAATAAACAGAGAGGTGCATACGTTCTTTCTGATTGGTGTTTCAGGTTTCTTAGAATATATTCCTGTAAGTGGGATCGCTGGGTCAAATGGCAGTTCCATTTTTAATTCTTTGAGGAAACTCCATACTGATTTCCATAGTAGCTGTACTCCCACCAGCAGTGCACTAGGGTTCCCTTTCTTCACATCCTCACCAGCACTTGTTTGTTAATTTCTTGATGTTAGCCATCCTAGCAGGTGTGAGGTGATACCTCATTATTGTTTTAATATAAATCTCTAATGATTAGTGATGTTGAGCATTTTTATGTGCCTCTTAACATCATTAAAGTATCCATACTACCATACTACCCAGAGCAATCTATAGATTTAGTGCAATCCTTATAAAAAAGCCAATGGCATATTTCACAGACCTAGAACAAATTTTCCAAAAATTTACATGGAATCAAAAGACCCCAAAGAGCCACAGCAACCTTTGAGAAAGAAGAACAAAGGTGGAGAAATCACAACAGCAGATTTCAAGCTATACTACAGAGCCACTATAATAGAAACAGCATGGTATTGGCACAAGAACAGACATATAGATCCATGAAAAAGAATAGAAAACCCAGAAATTGACCCAAGCCATTATGCTCAATTAATATCTAATAAAAGGGGCAAGAGCATACTATGGAATAAAACAGTCTCTTCAATAAATGCTATTAGTGTAACTGGACTGGTACATGCAAAAAGAAAAATGAAACTAGACCATCAACTTACACCACACACAGGAAAAAACTGAAAATAAGAATAAACTGCAAATAGATAAAAGACGCAAATGTAGCTCATGAAATCATAAAAACCCAGAAGAAAACCTTGGCAGCAAAACATGAGACATCTAACAGAGCAGAATTTTTACCGATTTATTGACTAGGGCAAGAGAATAAAGGAAAAAGTAACAAATGGGACTACATCAAAATAAAAAGCTTCTGCACAGCAAAGGAGACCAGCATCATAACGAAAAGGGAGCCCACTGCATGGGAGAACTTATTTACCAGGGATGGATCTGACAAGGGGTTAAATTCCAAAATATATGGAGAACTCATACAACTCAACAAAGGAAGACAAACAACCCAATTGGAAAATGGGCAGAGGACCTGACAGCCACTTCTTCAGAGGACAGACAGACGGCTGGGTGGTGTGTTTGGCCAGGGCTCCTCTCCGGGATTTCTGCCCGCACAGCCGAGCCTGCCTTTCCCACTGGCCTTTCTGCGCACCTCCACGAAGCCTCGGCTTGCTATTAGAAAGGCATCTAACACTCTGAAATTTAACTTTTTCAATAAGGTTTCAGTAAAAGATTCTGATAAGACCTTAATCTCTGTTTTCTAACCAAGTAAGCAAATCTGCCTTAGCCCATGTGCCTTTCACAAACCTCTGCAGAGATGCCTAGAGGCCACCGCCCTCTTCTCACCGGGACACCTCCTCCCGGGTGCCCAGCGCCCACGAGCTCTGCCAGGGGACACGCCTCTTCTCACCTGCCCGGGCGCCCTGGGTGGACGCCATCCTCGCTCCAGTGTCCCACGGGACCCTGCTGGCCTCAAACATGCCCGTGTAGAAGACAACCTACCCTGGTAAAATGTAAGTTCACTAAGTTCTCTCAATTCCTGGATAGCTTCCCTCGCCACATCTTGATATTGGGGGATGCATCTGAAAACGGATGCGAATGCTCAAATGTTGCAGGCCTCCCGGATACCAGTAGCACCTCTGCTTAGAACGTCCTTAGCTTCCTGAGGCCCAGGGAGCCAAGTTGAAATGTCCAAAGGTACTCGGAGGGCCGCTGCCTGCTCCTCACTGCCATCCCACCCTCAGCAGAAATGCCCACACGCAGCCACGCTGCCCCTCTTCCAGGGAAGTCACCGCCCCACGCCCTCCAACAGCCAGGCTCGGAGCTCTCGTAGATCTCGCGGCTCTCTGCTCCACCGGCATACAGTGCTGGTGCGGATGCAGCCATGACGCCACCTCCTGCCACGCTCTCATCGGCAGTGTCTCCTGGTAACCCGGGCCCCCATTCTATTAAAGGCACTTAATAGATCTACTTACTTCGTTTCTTACTTTTTACTAGTAATTAGATATAACTCACATAAAATATGTTAGTTTCAGGTATAACACTAATATACCTTCTTGAATAAGTGAAGTTGATTAATGCCAACAATTCTTTGGTTCCTTCATAAAATCAACTTCTCAGTAAATAACCTTATTTCTTCTTCCCACTGAAGGTAACCGGCAAGGTGAAGTCAAGCTGGGCGTATCTGCATAGTATTTGTTCACAACTCTGAAGACATAAAGATGTTATCACAGCTGATATTTATGGGAATGACGGAGATTTAATTTGAAGAAAAGTATCTTATGCTCCCTTGAAGTAAAATCATCTTATTGTCCATAATACAGTGCAAATAAAATAGAATGAACAAGGAAGCTATAAGGATTTAATCAAATAGCCTTCTTATAAATAAGAATTGAGATTTACTCTGCACCAAAAATGCAATTACCCTCCCCATCTAACAGTACCCTGATGTACTAGTAAACTGCACAAGAAAAAAGCTTTTAGGATACAAGGCATTTTACATGAGGGTCTCAGATGAGCCTTACTGCCACTCCCTTCCCTGGCTGTGGCTGCTAACCTTCACTCCCACAGTCTCATCACATACCCCGCCAGCACGCCCATGTCCCCGCGGCACAGCCTCCTGCATGGCGGGTAAGCCAGCTGCCAGGGCACCCCTGTGGCCGCTCGTGGCTGGCAGATTCCGCAGTGGTGCTAAAACAACACACCTGCTACAGCCAACAACAGCCCGGACTCCAGGAATGATGCACCTTCAGTGCCCGAAGGCAAAGCCCTCCTGGAAGCGTGGAGTGACAAGGCCACAGAACATTCTCTCGGGGTTCACCTTCTCAGAAGCCCAGAACTAAAAATATCCGAAGAAACGTGTTGTTCACCATGTAACTGGAGGTAGTTGACGAATGTAATCAAGTCTCATGTTGCATAATTAAGACCCAACTGAGTCATCGCACTTCTCTGAGCCTCAGTCATTTCTCGGTCTGCTGAATGGGGTGAGGAGATGTGAGGGTCAAGGCGGCGTGTCTGTCCTGGCGGGACTGGCACTTGCGTGTGGAGAAGCGTGGGAGCCAGGGAAGAAGCTGTTTGGGGCTCAGCTTCTGCCTTACACATGTGGTCACTTAGCCACGGTCAGCGACCCACTGGGTGCCCCTGGCATTCAGGAGCTCATCGTCTTTGTCTGTGCTGTCCAAAACAGTCGGCATTAGAGGCTATTTTAATTAAACCACCTATGGCTTTTTAAATTAACGTTAAATGAAAACTAAAAATCCAGTTCCTTAGTTGTCAGATGTCTAGTGCTCAAGGCCCCACGCGCTGCCTGACTCACGTGTGGCTCCATCTCCGATGTGTGGACCCTTTCACCCTGGAGGGTGCTCCCAGCAGCTCTGGTCTGGAAGGAGGACAGATGAGGGTGGGAGATGCTCACACCCCGGGCTCCCCTAGGACCACATCGTGGAGCTCATCTTCTTGAGGAACAGGTACCTTATTGCTCTGCAGCAGAAAGGGGGCCAAAGGGGGCCAGGTGGGGGGAACCCCAGGCACAAAGGCACAGGCTCCTCATAAGGCACCCTCCAGTGGGTTGGAGAGGGGGGCAGCATGCTCTTCCTGGGACAGTGACAGATACCAGGGCCTCAGGAGGCAGTAGAGTGGAGCCTGGAGGGGTGTGGGGTTCAGGAAAGGCCTCCAGCCACAGGAGAGTGAGGACTTCCTGTAGGGACCTGCCATGGGAAGAAGAGGGCCTTGGGGGAGTTTCATGGAAAGGAGCCATGCCCTGTGGCTGTCAACACTGGAGCCACATGGATGGGAGAGGGTGGTGCCTGGAAGTGTGGAGCCAGTGCCTGCCTCTCTGGAGCAGGCCGCTGCCCCAGGCACTGCCCTAGGTGCTGCCCCAGGGGCTGTCCCAGGCCTTGCCCCATGCCCTGCCTCAGCCCTGCTCCCAAGGGCGGCTGTGACAGGGCTTAAGCCAGGAAGACAGTTCAGAGCTGGGCCCCAGTGAAGCTGACTGACCCTGCCGGTCCCACAGGAGCGCCTGTGGCCTGGCCCCAAGCGGGCCCCAGCAGGGAGAGGACGCTGTTTGGGTGGAAGTTTCTAAGGTGTCATTAACATGACCTGGAAGTGAATCTGAGCCTCAGGGAAGGAAAACCAGAATCCAGCCTGCTAAGTCTGTCCTAGAGTCGAAAGGCCAGGGGCTTTTTCAGAGGTGCCTGGAGGGCAGGGCCAGGAGGGGCAGGGGCTCGGTCTGGGAAGCAGGGGTGAGTAGAGCGAGTGCCAGCGGAATCCCACAGAGGAAAGGCTTCCCTCTACACTCTAACCTATCAGATCAGTGACAAGACAGGGCTTTCCATGGGGTTAGTCCACAGGCCCACCACTGCCCCCGTAGGCTCGCCAGCAGCACGGGTGGCTTCCAGCAGATCATCTGACCTGGGTCTGGGCATCCCTGTCTCAGTCACAGGGGAGAGGTCTAGAGCGAGAGGCTGCTGCACAGTCAGGAGAACAGAACTGCTGCGTAAGCTTAGAGTAACTTCTAGCGCTTACACAGGGTTTGATTACATTTGTATTCCTAAGGTTATATATATGCACTTCATAAATTATACAGATTTCCAAAAACTCATATATTATCTTAAAATTAGATTCAACATTTTGTTTAGTCTTTGGTGCCACTGTCTTGGTTTTCCTTTGTAACATAAGGCAAGGAGCAGCCCTCCCAGGCCTGCCTGTCTGGGCAGAGGGTGCATAGCACCCAGGGGAGGGCATCGCCGGGCCCCACTGAAGGAAGCAGCCACTGTCTGGCTCCAGCCACTGGGGAATGTGAACCCAGTATAGCTGCAAATTTTCACAAAATAATTTCAGAAACTGTGTTAGGTGTAATCTCTCGTATTTAAATACTGGTACCGACACATATTATTTTAAAATGTTGTGCAGGCCACATACAACAGTCCTGAGGTTGCCATCCTGTGGCTTCGAACCCTGAACATCAGAAAACAAGAAAGAAGCCCTCTTAGTTCCCATGACAGTTGTGACCTCTGGTTTTGGTCTAAGTTAAGTTTGACCAGCAACACTTGCCTAGAACCCAAAGCAACCGTTACACCAAGTGCACATGAAGACATTTCCTACAAAATGCATTTTTTCTTATGAAACATTTGTGTGGGGTTTGAATGGAGATGAGACCACCTGATAAATAAATTCTTTGTGTATCACATACCAGGTGGATTTTAACACTTAAGGACAAAATATGGTGTGTTATACTCAGTGTATTCAAAACAGAAATACTATTCTGAGAGGAAGAATCACTCGATTTTTGGCTTTCAAACAGGGAAAATAATCCTCTTCTCATTATATCGTTTTAAGACGTTGCCCGTGTGAGCAGGAGGCCAGTGAGCATGCCTATGCACTCTCCTCTCCTCTGGAACAGTGAGATGGGACCCTCTGCTATGGGGCACCCTCACCAGTGTCCCATGCCAAGGAAAGCCTGCCAATCGAAGGAGCTGGTGTTCACAAGGGTTGTCTTGTACATACCCAATGGTTGAAAAATCCATGTGAAAGCATAAAAAGAAACATGGGTGAAAATCAACAATCCAATAACATTTATAATAAATCTCTCAATAATGCCAGAAATTTTTTAAAAAACATGGTAGCAACCTGGGTTTCAGGTTTATCCTAAATAATAAAAGGCTAATATGCAAATTGACCAAACGACAGAACGACCAGTCGCTATGATGTGTACTGACCACCAGGGGAGCAGATGCTCAATGCAGGAGCTGAGCCCCTGGCGGTCAATGTGCTCCCATAGGGGGAGCACCGCTCAGCCAGAAGCTGGGCTCATGACTGGTGAGCGTAGCTGCAGTGGCAGCAGCCTCTCCCACCTCCAGGGCATTGCTAAGGATGCCCAACTGACAGCTTAAGGATGTCCAGGCAGCAGGCCTAAGCCATCAGTCAGACATCCCCCAAGGGTAAGGTGACCAGACGTCCCACTTTTGGCGGGACAGTCCCGATTTTTAACAATTTGTCCCCTGTCCTACGGTGTTTTTAAAAAAAGTCCCGATTTTTGGAAAGAATGCATGACAAGCTAGGGAATGGCAGGAGAACAAGAAGGGAATATACAGTTTTTGGCGGTCAATGGTGTCCTGCTTTATCAATGTTAAAATCTGATCACCTTACCCAAGGGCTCTCAGACTGCAAGAGGGTGCAGGCTGGGCTAAGGGACCACCCCACCCCAAGTGCACAAATTTCGTGTACCAGGCATCTAGCTCTTTAATAATGACTGTGGTGGCAGAGTGGATGGTGTCTGGTGCCCCACACAAGACCCATGGCAGTTCCTCAGGAGGGAGAATGCGTTTGTAAAATGGAATGGGAGGAAGAGAGGGAGAGTTTGCGGTCAGGTATTGGGCACATGATCCCAGTGTGTCAAGTAAAATGCAATGAAAGCTAGAAAGGCTTTCTGTTCATGCTCACTAGTGGCATGTCTTAGGTGGGTAAATATTAGGATGCATTTTAAGCAAATCCCTAAACCTACTAGGAGTTGGAAGGAAGAAAACCAAGGCTGTGGGAGTTTGGAAAGATGGGCTGTGCTAGGCCATCGGGTACAAGAGGGCCCGGAGGAGTTCGAAACCTGGAGGAACCTACAGAAGAAGGTGGGAAGAGGTGATAAACCAAACCACTAAGAGCAGCAATAGGAAGAGAAGGGATCATTAGGAAGCAACACTGTGTACAAGGCATAGCACTCCACTGCTCTTATTTCCATTTAACAATGAGGACAGTAAGGTCCAGCAAGGTAAGCAGGTCCAAGTCATACAGATAACAAATGGCATATCATAGATTTGAATCCACTGTCCACACTAGAAACCAATGTCTCAACCACCATGCTACACTGTCTCCCAAAGTTAGAGACAACAGGGCCATGTTGAAGAAAAGACATAAAAACCAAACCAGAGGTGAGAAAACAAAGGATGGCTTCAGAAATGCTGTGAAGGGGTGGCTTTGAAAAACCAATGCAGGAACAGTTGAAAGGGAGAAAGGAAGTCATGCTGTCACTCACAGAGAGAGATGGGCTGACTCTTGGGAGGAACTAGATCTCCCAGCTGCCACAGAACTGAGCCATCCTATATAATAAAAGGGTAATATGCGAATTGACCCTATGGCGGAACAACCAGTGTGTTATGAAGCATACTGACCACCAAGGACAGATGCTCAGTGAAGGAGTTTCCCGCTGGTGGTCAGTGTGCTCCCACAGGAAAGCGATGCTCAGCCAGAAGCTGGTTCATGGTTGCCTAGCGCAGCAGCAGTGGTGGGAGCCTATCCCACCTCTGTGGCAGCACTAAGGATGTCTGATGGCTCCCAGGCTGCCAGAGGGATGTCTGACTGCCAGTTTAGGCCCAATCCCCCAGGTAGTGAGCCTAAGCTGGCAGCTAGACATCCCTGAAGGTCCTGGACTGCAAGAGGGTGCAGGCTGGGCTGAAAGACTCCCAAGTGCATGAGTTTTCATGCACTGGGCCTCTAGTGTTTAAATATGTACCCACAGACTATGAAATCTGACCACCAATCAATTTCTCAAAGTTATAAGCACAGCAACTGACTTCCTATAAAGAGCAGTTCAATTCTATGAGACATGAGTGTGTTTACTGGTAACACATTATACCAGCCCCTCAAAGTACCTCTAACCTAGCTCTCACTCTTTTGTTAATTATAATGAGCTGTTTCAACTCAGCTGCACATGTATGTTTATATTTTTATGACCAAGATGCAAAACGTTTTTCTGAATAAGAAATGTCCTCCCAGGCCCTCCTTCCATCCTTCTGTACATGCAGAAGGCCATGCAAGTGCTTCAAATACTGGCATTTAAAACTGCCTCAGGAAGTCCACTCACCAGCACTAGGAAGGTTTACAATTATTTTCCATTGATGAAGTAAGTAGATTCAAGACAAATGAGCTGAAAAGATGGTGTGTCAATATCTAAGAGCCTCAGGCCTTGAGAACTACTGGAGGCCTAGAGCTCAGTGGTACTAGGAATGAACCCTGTCACATCTCAACTAGAAAGTTGGTCAAGTCTACCATCAAAATAGTGTTATTTGCTCCTCACAGTAAACCTCCATATGAGGTACCTGCCGTAGTATGTGAGTGCAGCGAAGGGGGACTTCAGGCCTCAAACAAACAAGTCATAGGCTTCTCTGGGCTTGTTTCCTATACCTCTCTGTCCATTTGGCAGAATTCTGGGTGAAGCTTGTATTCAATACAAGTTGCCATGGGGCAGTGAGGGTGTGAGCAGAGGAAACATCACCTCTGTCCACTGCTAATTACAGCAGCTTCCATTTCTCCCAGGAGACTCTGACAGTTTGGAATGGCCAACGTGGCTCATTTCAGTACTTAATAACCATACCTGTGGCCAACTGAGCATCAGCCTGGTGCTGACTCAACAGCTACCCACTTGGTGCTGATGGTTGAAACAGCTGGGATAAATGATCAGCCGGACACTGATATCTCCTTTCACAAAGTCTAGCCCTATTACATGTCACAACAAATGACCATCTACTCTAATAAAAGAGTAATACTGAAATTAACCATCTCTCCAGGATGCCTAAGCCATGCCCACCAGCCAAGCCACGCCCACCAGCCAATCAGAGCAGCTGTATGCAAATTAACTCAGCCAAGATGGAGGCAGTGCAGGCGGTGGGGCAGGCAGGGCAGGCTGGGTGGGGTGGGCAGGGCGGGTGAGCTTGGCAAGCCTGCAAACTGCCATCAGCCCCTCACCCAGGCTGGCCAGGCATGCCAGCAGGTGGACATCCCCCAAGGGGTCCCAGACTGTGAGAGGGTACAGGCCGGGCTGAGGGACCCCCCCCTCCCCCCTGAGTGCACAATATATTGTGCACCGGGCTCCTAGTAGCACATAACTATCAATAATTTCTTTACATCTAAATGGATTAAACTTGCCTACCAAAAGACAGATTGGCTGACCAGGAAGAAAAACAAAACCCATCTATATTCTGCCTACAAGAGACTCAATTTAGATATAAGGGCACATAGATACTGAAAGTGAAGGGTGGAAAAAGATATCACATGCAAATGGAAATCAAAAGAAAGCCGGAGTAGCTATATTTATATCAGACAAAGTAAACTTTAAAACAAAGACTGTAGTAAAGGAAGGAGAAAAGTATTACATAATAATAGAGTGTCAATTATCAAAGAAGATATAATGTTTATGCACCCAACACAGGGGCATCTAAGTATATAAAGCAAATATTAACAGCCCTAAGGGGAGAAACAGACAGTATCGATAAGCACGAGGGGACTCCAATACCCATCTCACAGCAAGGGAGGTCATCAGGCAGAAAACCCGTAAGGAAGCATCGACCTAAAATGGCACGGTGGAGGATTCCATCAGACGGCACAGAGGACGCATTCTTCTCAAATGCACATGGGACGCTTTCTGAAACAGACCACAGTTTAGGCTACAGAACAAGTCTAAATAAATTTACAAGAACTGCAATCATATTCAGCGTATTTTCAGACCACTATGGTATAAAACTGGAAGATAATTGCACAAAGAAAACTGGGTGCACTTGCCATGGGAGTTAGGGGCCCAGAAACCACACCTGAAGTAGTGGATGCACTAACCTGTCCCATGGTTGCAGCGCTGGCTGTGACCACCGCTTCATCATTTTTCACCAGAGGGTCAGCTCTACCAAGTAGAATATGCTACAACCAGGATGCCTTACGTGAGTACCAGTGATTGTCAGAGGGAAAGACAGTGCAGTACTCTCACACCAAAGATAGCTGACAAATCACTGGATTCCAGCACAGTGACTCCCCTATTCAGCAGCCGAAAACATTGGCTGTGATGACAGGAATGGCAGCTGACAGCAGACCCCAGGTACAGAGGGCGTGCAATGAGGTGCTCACTTGAAAGACAGGCATGGCTGTGAGACTCCTCTGGACATGCTGAGTCAAAGAACTGCTGCTATTTCCCAGGTCTACGCACAGAGACCTGGAACGAGGCCTCTGGGCTGCTGTATGATGTTACTTGGGACAGATGCAGAATAAGACCCCTAGGTGTACAGGTGTGACCCTGCAGGTTACTACTGTGGGTTTAAAGCCACTGTAGCAGGAGTTAAACAAACTGAGTCAATCAACTTTCCTGAGGGAAAAAAAAAGTGAAGAAGAAATTTGCTTGGACATTTGGACAGAGGAAACTGCAATTACATACCTGTCTACTGTTCTAATAATTGACTTCAAACCTTCAGAAATTGCAGTTGGAGAAGTAACCCTGGAAATTCCTAAATCCAGGACCCTTACAGAAGCAGAGCTGGACGCTCACCTTGCTGCTCCTGCAGACAGCCTGAACATTGCAGTTAGTTTGCCAAATCCATGATGCACTTGCCTGTGTGTCTGATAACAACAGACCAACATTATGGAGACTCCTGACTGGAAAAGGGACCTCTCCCATTCCTCCTCCCCTCAAATGGTTAGGACTCTATAGAAATAAAATAAGTGTGGGATTATTTTTGCAGGTGGGAGGATGGGGAGGGAAGAAAACTGGAAAATTCACTAATATCTGAAGATTAACCAACATGTTACTGAACAATTAATGGGTCAAAGAAGAAACCAAAAGAGCAATAAAAAATATCTTGAGGCAAATAAAAATGTAACATACACAAATTTATGGATGCAGTAAAAGCAGTTCTAGGAGGAAAGATCATAGCAATAAATGCCTACCTAAGACACAAGAAAATCTTAAATAAATGACCTAACTTTAAACCTTACGGAACTAGAAAAAGAAGAACAAATGAGCTTAAAGTTAGTAGAAGGAAGAAAACAATAAAGATCAGAGCCAAACCCTAGCCAGTTTGCTCAGTGGATAGAGTGTCAGGCCACGGACTGAAGTGTCCCAGGTTCAATTCAGGTCAAGGGCATGTACCTCTGTTGCAGGTTCCATCCCAGCCCTGATTGGACCACGTGCAAGAGGCAACCAATTGATGTGTCTCTTTTTCTTCTTTTTTTTTTGAAAAATGAAAAATGTTTCTCTGTCTCTCCCCTTCCCTTCTACTTTTTCAAAAATCAATGGGAAAATATCCTCCAGTGAGGATTAACCAAAAGGGAAAAAAAGAAAGAAAGAAAAAGATTAGAGCAGAAATAAATTTTAAAAAGGGAATAAAAAGGACAATAAAAAATATCAATGAAACTAAGAGCTGGTTCTTAGAAAAGATATACAAAATTGACAAATTTATAGTTAGACATACCAAGAAAAAAAGAAAACTCAAATAAGTAAAATAAGCAATGAGAGAGGAGATGTTACAACTGACACCGTAGAAACATAAAGGATCATAAGAGACTACTCTGGATCAATTCCATGCTAACAAATTGGACAACTGAGAAGTGTATAAATTCCTGGAAATTCGATTTCACCAAGACTGAGTCATGATGAAATAGACAGCTACACAGACCGATTACTTGTAAGGAGATTGAATCTGTAATCAAAAACCTCCCAACAAACAGAAGTGCAGGACCAGACAGATTTACTGGTGAATTCTATCATACACTAAAAAATGTATTAATAGCAATCTTTCTCAAATTCTTCCAAAACCAGAAGAGGAGGGCGCTCTTTCAAACACATCGAACGGTGCCAGTATACTGATACCTCACGCAGCTGAAGATGCCCCAACACACACAACCACAGGGCAATGTTCCTGATGAGCATAGGTGCAAACCCTCAACCAAGTATTACTAATCTGAATTCAACAGTACATTCCAAGGATCTGCATCACTACGAAGTGGGATTTATTCCAGGGATGCAAAGGTGGTGCCGTAGCTACAGTCAACATGCTGCACCACATTAACAAAATGAGCATAAAATCACACGGTCATCATGAGATGTGGGAAAAGCACTTGATAAATTCAACAGCGCTTTATGTTTTTTTTAAGGACCATTTTGTCTTTATCTTCCTGTAGCTATTTACTTGTTTTCATTTAAGGCATTTGTCTGAGTGGGTCATTTTTCAGCATCCTTTATAACTGAAAAAAATAAGTAAAAACAAACAGAAAAAACAAAACCTCTCAACAAAGTTGGAATAGAGGGAACAGACCTCAACATAATAAAGGCCATATATGACGAGGCCACAGCTAACATCAGATTCAGCAGGGAAAAGCTGAAGGTTTTTCCTATAAGACAAGGAACAAATCAAGAAGGCCCACTCTTACCACTTTATTTAACACTGGAGGCCCAGTGCATGAAATTCATGCACGGGAGGTGGGGGGAATAGATGGAAGAGGCATTGCTCAGCCCAGCCTGTACCCTCTTGCAATCTGGGACCACTAGCTCCATCATTCAAGTTCACCTGCCTGCCTGCCTGATGGCCCCTAACCACTCGCCTGCCTGCCTGCCTAATCGCCCGTAACTACTCGGCTGCCTGCCTGATCGCCCCTAACCGCCTCTGCCTCGGCCCCCACCATGGCAGCTTCATCCAGAAGGAAGTCCAGAATGACATCTGGAAGGCTGTCTGGCTGTCTGGTCTAATTAGCATATTATGCTTTTATTATTATAGATGGTATTAGAAGTCCCAGCGAGAACAATTAGGCCAGAGAAAGAAATAAAAGCCATCCAAACTGGAAGGAAAGAAGTAAAACTGTTGCTATTTGCAAATTACATAATATTATTTATGGAAAATCTAAAGACTTCATTCAAAAACTGTTGGAACTAATAAAGAAATTCAGTAAAGTTGCAGGATACAAAATTTATACACAAATATGCTACATTCCCATACACTAATAATGAACTATCATGAGGAGAAATTAGGAAAACAGCCCTAGGCCTGGCTTGAAGCTCAATGGGTTGTTCCCGTCAGGGCACATGCCTAGGTTGCACTTCAATCTCCAGTTGGGCTGCAGACAGGAAGCAAATGATCAACTGATGTTTTTCTTTCTCTCCCTTCTTTTCTCTCTAAAATATCAATAAAAACATAGCCTTAGGTGAGGATTTAAAAAAGAAAGAAAATAAAAAAACAATTCCATTGACAAGTTGCATCAAAAAGAATAAAATACCTAGGGTTAAATTTTCCAGGAAGTAAAAGACATATATACTGAATATAAAAAGATATTGATGAAAGAACTGAAGACACAAATAATAGAAAACTATTCCATGTTCATGGATTGAAATAATATTGTTAAAATGTCCATATCACCTAAAGTAATATACACATTCAGTGTAATACTATCAAGAATCCAAGGGCATTTTCCAGAGAAATTATAGAAAATTGGCATGGAACCATATAAGGCTCTGAATAGCCAAAGCTGAAGGCATCATACTCCCTTATCTCAAACTATATTACACATCTAATTATTATAGTAATAAAAATCGACACCTAAATCAATGGTACTGAAAAGATAGCCCAGAAATAAATGCACACATATATGTATTTATTTTAAGACAAAAGACCCAAGCATATACACCAGAAAAAGAACAGCCTCTTCAATAAATGGCAACCCACAGAATGAGAGGATACAGTTGCAAATTACACATCTGAGAAAAAACCACTATCTAAAATATATAAATAAATTCATACATCTCAAGAACAAAAAAACAAAACAACAATTCAATTAAAAGTAGGCAGAAGATCTGAATAGACATTCTCTCAAGAAAATATACAGGTGGCCAAAACCCACATTAAAAAGATGCTCTACATCATTAATCAACAGGAAAATGCAAATTAAAATCACAATGAAATATCATCTCACACCTGTTAGAATGGCTAATATATATATATATATATATATTTTTTTTTTTTAAAGCAAGAAATGACAACTGTTACTGAGGATGTGGAGAAAAAGGGAACATTTGTGCATAGTTGGTGGGAGTGTAAACTGGTGCAGTCACTACAAAAAAAGAGCATGGAGTTTCTCAAAAAGCAAACAAGAGAACTACTATATGTATTTATCTGAAGAAAATGAAAAAATCCATTTGAAAAGATATATGCTAGATTATTTACAACAGCCAAGGCATAAAAGCAACAAATGTTCATCAGTGGATGAATGAGTAAGGAAACTGCAGTATACAAATATATACAAAACATTATTCAGCCATCAAAAACTAAAATCTTGTCATTTGTGACAACACAAATGGAACTTGAGAGTGTTATAGTAAGTGAAATAAGTCAGGCTAAGAAAGGCAAATAGTGCATGTTTCTTTTATATGTGGAATCTAAAACAACAACAAAACCAAGTTCACAGATACAGAGAACACACTGCTGGTTGCCACAGCAGGGAGTGAAGGAGTTGGGAGAAGTGTTTGATTTTTTAAATTTAAATAAATCAAGTTATCAAAAAAATAAAGGTAGAAGCAAAAGCATAGTTTTTGAATCTTCCCAAATCCTCACATAAAAACAGAACTGCCTAAGGCTAAAACCAAAAAACCCATGGACATATTTACAACAAAAGTGGTGATAGGCATTACCTCAAACAACAAAGTACGAACAAGTGTGGAAAACTAACACTGATTGCCCTGGCCAGTGTAGCTCCGTTGGTTGGAGCATCATCCCATACACTAGGGTGGCAAGTTCGATTCCCGGTCAGGGCACACGCCTGGGCTGTGGGTGCGATCCCTGGTCAGGGGTTGGGCGTGTGCTCAATATCTCTCTCTCTCTCTCTCTCTCTCTCTCTCTCTCTCTCTCTCTCTCTCTCTCTCTCTCTTGCTCTCTCTCGCTCTATTTCACTCTCTTTCTCTCCCCCTTTCTCTATCTCTCCCCTAATCTGTCTTAAAAAAGAAAAAAAGCCAACACTGACCACAAATCTTACAGAGTAGCAGCCTCTGTTGTAAAGAAGCAGAGGGAAAACACAGGGCAACTGAAGGGAACCCACCCCCCAAACTGTATTAAGTACTAAATAAAAAATGTGATGAACCTAATTACAACAGCAGCAGAACCTGGGGAAGTTGATGCCTGGTCTAATGATGAGTCAGGGTGAGAGCTGACGCTCACATGAAGAAATGCCAAGGAGTCTGGAGAAGTCAAGCGCATGTGACAACTCCCCACTGAACAGCTGGAACTCCGTCCAGGAGACCCACACGCAAAAGGCTTCCAGAGGAGAACCAAAGCTGAAAAGGACAGAGAAAACCAGGACAGAATAAGAAGTGCACAAATGGGCAAGCAGAACACAGTCAAGGAATTTTGAAAAAGCCGGACAGCAGCAGCCTAGTAATAGAAAGTAGACCAGAGTATGGAGCTCTATGAAGCCAGAAGAGCTTCCGAAAGCAAGCCTTCCATTAAAAAGTCCAGAAAAACTACTTACATACAAAAATGAGCATTAGAACAATTTTGAGTTCAAATACTATACAAAGCTATAAGTGAAAAAAGGGAAAGAATAACATCCTAAAGAAAATGAAAGAAAGCACACACCAAAGACATGACCCCTCGCAGATGAAAACTATAATCTTTGATTTTAGATTACACGAGCTAACAGACATTAGGAATATGATGTAAAGCATAAAAAACATAAATCTTAAGTAGAAAAACAGATATGAGGGAAGAAAGATTAAAACTGAAAAATAGGAAAAAAAAATAATATTGAGAAATATATATACTAGGACGATACAAGAGTGAATAAATACAACAAATAATGCCTTTAAAGGTTTTAAAATATTAAAAAAGAGAAAACTTTCAAAATCAAGAAGAACTCAGCTGGTGTTGCTCAGTGGTTGAGTGGTGACCCCGGAACCAGAAGGTCACAGTTTGATTTTTTCAAAAGAAATAAAGATAAAAAGAATTTAAGGCAAAGTGTGAATATTGAAGATAGGTAAAGAAGAACCAATGTGTGGAAAACAGGAGCCCCTGAAGAAATCCAAGGCAGAGACCTGTCCAAATACTTCCAACTGTAATTCACCAAAGCTTTCCTGAAATAATAATTAAAAAAAAAAAAACCCCACCTGAGACTTCATGTTGAAAGAGGACACTTACTATTTGAATATATGAAGCCAAAATAATCAACACAAGATGTTTTCCCATAAAATTACTGGACTTCATGACTTCAGACAGAAAAACATGAATTAATAGGGTCAAGACACTTAAAGAAAAAATGTGAAACAACAATTTTACACCCAACAAAATACATGTCTTTTAAGTACAAAGAGTACAAACTGTTGTGAAAATACAAGAATTCAGGGAATATAGTTCCTACTAGCCCCTTAGTGAGATATTTAACAGAAAATGAGCATTAAATAAAATAACCAGAGACACTGAAATGGGTACTGGTTTTGAGCACGGAAAAAACTTACCTATAGAACTAAGATTAGAACAGGATTAACAGGGGAAAGTATACTACAAATGGCTATTTGCACTAAAAAGATAGACACAATGAGCCATTAAAAATAATAGAGATTAGGAACAGTTATGTTCTTGGTAATCATAATTGGAGTTTGTATTGAGTATTGTTAGTCCTCAACTTTTGCATGTATAAGATGGAACAATAAGCAAACTAGTAATTACATACTCTAAGCCTGTCATCCCCTATACTCCTGAGAACCAGGATTCTCAAGCAAGGAACAATGGAGACAAATATCTATACTAATAAGAGGGTAATATGCTAATTAGACTGGTACACCGGACGTCTTCCGGACATCATTTGAACATCCTTCCTGACAAAGCTGGGGCCTAGGCGAAGCCACCCAGAGTCCCAGGTACCTGCGACTGGCCCTGATGAAGCCAGCCCAGCTCCCGGGTGCCTGCAGCCAGCCAGAGGGGGGAAAGCCCGAGTCCTGGTTACCTGCGGCTAGCTAAAGGAAGGAAGCCTGGGTCCTGGGTGCGGGGGCCAAGGCAGAGACAGTTAAAGGCAATCAGGTAGGCAGGCAAGCAATTAGGGGCAATCAGGCAAGCAGGCAGGCAGGCAGAGGCACTTAGGGACAATCAGGCAGGCAGGTGAGTGGTTAGGAGTTATCTGGCAGAAAAGCAGGAAAGCGGTTTAGGGGCCAGCAGTCCCGGATTGCGAGAGGGTGCAAGCCGGGCTAAGGGACCCCTTCCTTCCCCCATGCATGAATTTTGTGCACCAGGCCTCTAGTGTAATAGATAAGTTGACTAAAAGCCCCTCTATTCCTGAATATGAAGTGGAAATAGGATGAATTCATGAGACCTAGACACAATGGACAATTCAGCAACAATGAGCATTGTTACCACTGAGATAATTGTCTTGAAACACAAATTTCCACTAAAAGAAGCCAAGTGGCCAATTTCAATTCTCAGGCAAGAAATATTAGGTGAGTCTGCAATGTCTTGTCCTGGCAGTGAGCCCAGAAGAAATGAAAACCAGTGGGATCAACTCGGAGGACGAGGAGTCAATTTACATAAGTTCTATGATCAGAGGGACAATTTGATCTTCAATAAAAATAAGAAATTCCATGGATCAAAACCAACTAGCATTTAAATTCATTATTTGGAAATATATTACAACTAGAGGCCCAATGCACAAACTTTGTGCACAGGTGGGGTCCCTACACCTGGCTGGTGATCAGGGCCAACTGGGGCCAGGCCGGCCGATCAGGGCCAGGCCGGAGAGGAGGCAACGGTTGCCTGGCTGGGCACAGAAGGAACAGACGCCAGATGCCGATGCCACCATCACCGGCACCCCGCCACCACACAGTTCCCCACCCTCACCCCTCTTTCCCTCACTGCCGCGCCACCACCACGGTGGCCAGGTGGTGGGGGGGGTGGGCAATTGGGGGCTGCTGGGTGGGGGGAGGAACAGGGAATGGGGAGGTTGGCTGCTGACCCAAATGAGGGAGCTGGCCTTCAGCCCCGCGGAAAAGGGGCCACGATCACCACCACCCATCCCAAGGGCCTGCCAGCTGGGGGAAGGGACCGCAGGGGTTGGCTGACCGGGGGAGGTTGGCTGTGGGAGGCATTGACCACCAGGGGGTAGCTCCTGCATTAACACTTTGTAAGCAAGCATTTTCCCGCCACTGTGTGGTAGCGTTCGAAACACTTTTGTGCAGGGGTACATTACAAAACTTGCACATGTACCACATTTCACTGCGTAGTTTATGAGTGGCACACACACGACAACAATGTAAAACATTTTTATTTTTGTTGGTTCCAACTACAGGTTCCAATGTATGCCATTGACAGTCTCCCTGGTGGATCCGATTTTACTTGTTTCCCGCAAAAAATGTGTTAAGTGTCTGCCCTCTGGTGGTCAGTGCACATCATAGCAACCGGTTGTTCTGGTCGCTTAGGCTTTTACATATATAGATGTACTGGTTGCTTTCAGAGGTGACATAAAACCAATTCACTAGCTTTAAAAAATGTGTAGACAGTTGGAAAGAACCAGGCATTTGTCCTCTATTGCTTTTTCTTTGGTAATTCTCACCTGAGGATATTTTCCCACTGATTTGATTTTCAGAGAGAATGGAAGGGAAGGGGAGAGATAGAGAAAGAGAACATCAATGTGAGAGAGACACATCAATTGGTTGCCTACTATACACACCTCAACCAGGGCTGGGGATCAAGCCTGCAACCAAGGTACATGCTCCTAACCTGAATCAAGCCAGGGACCCTTCAGTCCTCAGGCTGACCCTCTTATCCACTTTTTTCTTTTTTAAAAATAAATTGTTATGGTTTCAGAGAGGAAGGGAGAGAGAGAGAAACATCAGTGATGAGCGAGAATCACTGATCTGTTGCCTCACTGAGGATCAAGCCTGCAACCCAGGCATGTGCCCTGACCGGGAATCAAACTGTGACCTCCTGGTTCATAGGTCAACACTCAACCACTGAGCCACACTGGCCCAGCTCTCCTTTATTTCTACATAAAGAGTTTCACCAAGTAAGCAAAGAATAGATGACAATTACAAAAGTACTCCAGTTAATACAATAGAATAAGAATATCACCATTTTGTAACTCCCAGTAAATTAATGGATCTAGGCAGTGAGCACTAATGACTGCTAACACTACAGAAAGAAAGAATAAGGAAGCATGTCCCTCCTGAGTGAAAGAACACACCATCACTTAGAGTCTTGCCAAGGGATCAAGTGTGAGCCTCTGTCCCCAGCCCCCGAGGTGCAGGAAATGGAGGAGATGTGAGAGGCATGGGACGGACTCCGGGAAGCTACAGCTCGAGTGGCTAGTTCTCCAGGAGCGACAGCCCGAAGAGAAGAAAGGAAGAGAGAGAAACTTGTACATTAAGAAACTTAGAAGACATGTAAACTTTTCCAAAAGGGCAGTAGTAAATTATGGTGTCTACATGTGCGTAATAAAATAATCAAGTGAAATGATTACTATAAAAGTGCTGGTTACCTCTGGAAGGCACTGGAAGTGGGATATGGCACCTGAGGGGCTGGCAGAGTTTAATTTCTTGATTTGCATGGTTGTTGTGCATACTTATTCCCCCAAATACATTACACAACTGCATTTATTAGAATTTATCTCAAATATACAAATATTAGCTACTTCTCGAAGCCATGACAAAGGGCATACACACTTTCCAAATGGGAGATGGACAATGTAAAAGCCTTCTACAGCATCAAGTAGCAGGAGCCCAGAAGCTCATGGATCTGATTAAAAGTGTTATTCTGTGACACAAGAAGCTATCCTAGCAAGGGCAATGCAGCTATGCTGGAAAAGTGTAATAAACCCTTCCTGGCTACGGATTGATAACTGATCATTTTAATCACCGTTAACATTTGTTAGATGTCGAGAGAAGGCAAGGCTATGGCAACATAAAGTAGCAGAGTCCCTGCCAAATGGAAACTCCAAACAAGGCACCTAAGACACAGGACCGAAGTCCACAGAGGAGCAGGAACTGGGACCCTGCGGCCACACACCTCACCCGGCCTACTGCAGAGCTCACCGGAGACACGAGGAGGAAGCTCCTCTGCGGTGACCTGAAGGAGGTGTATGAAATGGAACAATGAAAGATTGGCCACTGGAGCCATAACATGCTTTCAAGCAGAGCAAATGACCTAGAGAAATGGGAGGCAAGATGCTGAGAGGTCAAAGTGGGATCTACAAAATGTTACCCAGGGCCTAAAAGTAAATAATTTAAAGGTAAGAGTAGAGAACCTCAATGAAAAAATGTACAAAAAGGCAGCGGTGGCCACTAATATCCTTCCCTCATTGGAAGGTCAAGCATAATAGCTATAGAAGAGGACAATGATTAAGGAGGCATTTTGAATGAAGCAGAAAAAAGGGAGAGAGGAAAGAAACACAGTAACTACAAAATTCCCTCCCGACAGGGTCTTTAACCACCAGAGAGGACAGCAATATTTTCTGTGAAAAAACGTAATCA
Source organism: Murina feae (assembly GCA_004026665.1). Taxonomy (NCBI): domain Eukaryota; kingdom Metazoa; phylum Chordata; class Mammalia; order Chiroptera; family Vespertilionidae; genus Murina; species Murina feae. Next base: position 25,249 of record PVJC01013654.1, read on the forward strand.
GTGCTAAAGCATGATGAGGAAAAATACAGGACTACGGACCCGTGCTCCAGCGCCAACAAGCGGGCACCCAGGTGCCTCAGAGCCAGAGGGCGTGACAACCGGAAGGGCTCACCTGGTCGTCACGTGAAGTGCTGCACGAAGGACAGGCTCACCGACGTCCCAGATGCGAGCCGCCGCATGGAAATGGTGCTGGAGTGGGGAAGGGCAAGTAAGAAGAAGCAGCCACCACAGGGCCTCACTTCCCCACACTGCGTCAGAGCTCTTTATCTCAGAAAGGCCAACATACATTCTGTGTCTGGGTATGATCCAAACATTCCATACCGCTCTCCCACATCTTAGTCTGTCGAGAAAGATTTGGCAACTGAAATCTATTATGATGTCAAAAGGTAGCTGACAACATAAAATGTATCCCGCTGAGTTGATGCCACGCATGGTTAAATGCACAACAAGAGCAGTTATCATAAAACTGTAAGAACTACAAATTAACCAGTGATTCCTAGTTCATTGACATAAATAATGGTAAAGTCGTGGCTAACTTCCAAGCAGCTTTACCACTGTTTAATTTGTCAAAATCTATCAAGAGCATTGCAACCACAAACCTGTCCTCTAGGTGCACTGTCATCCCACACTTAGATCAGCCGGGGGCGACCCACGTCAGACTGCGTCATTCCAAATGCTCCACGAGGGGTCTGCTCGCAGCTCTCAACTCCTCTATGCATCAGCATCTCACTCGTGCATAATACCATCCTGACTCTCAATTCCTGAAAAGCATTTAAAAGTTGGCTCTAATTTTGTGAGATATTGTCTGTCTGCTTTCAAATTAGTTCTTCATTATAGTGTTAAGGTTCCAATTGGGCTCAAATTTGCAAGATTTTCTGTTCACTTCATATTGGTAAACCAAGAATGCTGGCAGCAGGACGGTGCTAAAGTGGTTAGCTGACGGCTGTTGGGAAGCTCAGAAGGTAAGGAGGCCACAAGTTAAAAAGAAACAACAAAAACAATAATTCCTTTCTCAGAGAAACTGAAGATACATAACCTCTTGGTTTCCTCCACCAATTATCAACCCTATGACATATACTACCAGATGACAAAGAAGGAAAATGTCTTTAATGTGTACAATCTCTTCTAAAAAACCGTATCTCACTCACAGTGAATCTAAAAGCTTGGCTAAAGGATTGCCTTGCTCATTGGTAAACACTGAAATGTGATTAAGGATAACAAAACAGCTAAAGAAATAAGAATCAAAGACAAATGACTTTTAAAAATGTATTCAGTGAGGAATTATCTTTTTACATATGTGTGTGTTTGCCCCACCCCTGCTTTCTCATTGACATATGTCTAGAACAAATTTAACATACTGCTGCAAAGGAAAAAAATTCTATGTTTGGCCATAATACTGTTAGCAAAACAATCAGCAAGCAGCATCACTGTCCACTGTGTGTGCACCGGTGCCGAGGCAGGGAGTTCCAACTCTAGACTCACCCTAATACAACGAGTGTAGAAAGATGCTCGACAGACAATAAGTAAATCTAGCATATACTACGTGTGCCCAAATTGGTTTATTTCATGTTTCTGTGTTTGGGCAGAAAAGCAATTTCTGTATGACAGATGCACCTGGAGTTTGCCACATGGCCCACACACAATGGGCGGTAGAGCCATACGTTTAGGAACGAGAAAATTCCATTTTACTCTAATTTTCTTTTAAAAAGGCTATTTTCCCCATGGAACATGTTTGCATTGAGTTAGTCCATGTCTACGGAGCCAGTGAAGCATGGAGGTGAAGCACTGACGTACAGAAGGTAAGTCAAAGCCCCGTCCACTGCTACTGAAGGTCATGTGCATTTGCCCTCAGCTGGACTCTACTGGCTGCCACAATAATAAAATACATGAGCCACCACACTTCACTCCTCTTTGCCTACCAATATGGCCTAAACACCTCTATCAGCGTCAAAGAGCTGACCCATTAAAAAACTAAGCTTTTCCATTAGTGCGTAACTTTTAAATCCTAAAACTGAATGAAGTCCTGGAAGCAGGTACATAACAAGAGTGCTCTTTTTAGTCTCAAGAAAGTCTTCACCAGCAAAACAGGGTCCTTAACGAGAGAAACAGATAATTCAACAATAGCTGGAGACTTCAATACTCCTCTAACAATACTGCCTAGAACTAGACAGAAGATCAATAAGAAAATAAAAGACACAAGCAATATTAAGGACAGACAGACATCTAGCAGACACCTAGCAGACACCTAGAGACATCTCAGATACCTAAAGACACCTACAGACATCTACCAGACACCTATAAACAACAGACACCTACACACATATACAGACACCTACAGATACCTTCAGACATCTACAGACATCTACCAGACACCTATAGACTACAGACACCTACAGGCACCTACAAACATCTACCAAACACCTACAGACATCTACAGACACCTACAGACATTTACCAGACACCTACAGGCACCTACAAACATCTAGCAGACAGCTACAGGCACCTACAGGCACCTATAGATACCTACAGGCATCTAGCAGATAGATATAGACCTACAGGCACCTAAAGACATATCTAGCAGACACCTACAGACACTCTTCAGACACCTATAGAAAAGTCAACCTAACAACAACATGATATACTCTTCTCTAGCACACAGGGACACTCTCAAGATAGAGTATAAGCTGGGCCATAAAACAAATCTCAATAAATTAAAAATTACTGAAGTAATATAAAATATAGGATCTAATTAAAATGGATTAGAATGAAAAATAAATAACACAAAGAATTTGAGAAATTAACAAACATGGAAATTAAACCACACATTCCTAAATAATAAACAGGTCAAAAAGACACAATAAAACAAAAATACTTTGAGATTAATGAAAACAAAGACATAGCATGCCAAAGCCTATGAGAGTCTAGGTAAAGCAGTGTTGAGTGGAAAACTTATAGCTATAAACATCTTTATTAAAACAGAAGAAAAATTTCAAATAATTTGAGTTAATCAACCAGTTAACAGATCTACCAACATATCCTAGAGCTTGATTCTCCAGTCATAAGACCAAGTAAATTTAGAGTGAGAATTTTTACTCAGTAAAGATACAGATTTGAAGTTTTGTTACACAGAATGTGACAAAATTATTTATGCATGGAAGTTTTTGTAGAACATAATTCTCCACTTAATAATTTCCTAGAAAAAGGAACTGAGATCACATAATTTAGAAGAAGATATGGCTTTAAAAGATTGGTTTTCTGAATTTGAGTCTAGTAGTTTTTCTGCTACACAAATAATGTGGCTTCTATTTACATTAGAGGTCCGGTGCATGAAAATTTGTGCACTCAGGGGTCCCTCAGCCCAGCCTGCACCCTCCTGCAGTCCTGAATCCCTTGGGGGATGTCCACCTGCCAGCTTAGGCCCACTCCCCTGGGGATCGGGCCTAAGTTGGCAGTCAGATATCCCTCTGGCAGCCCAGGAGCCCTTGGGAGATGTCCGACTGCGGCTGAGGTCCATTCCCTTGCGGACCTCTGCAGAAGGCGTTGTGCCAGTACCAGGACTGGGCCCACACCACCACCTCTCCTGCCACTCTGCAGAAGGGGAGGCACAAGGACTGCCATGGCTGGCCTAGTAGCACAGGCTCACTGGCCCTGCCCCCACCCTCTGATCATTCCGGCAGGTCATTCCGGAAGGTTGTTCCACCATCTGGTCTAATTAGTATGTTAGCTTTTTATTATATAGGAACTATATAGGATGCTGTAAGCCAGTAAATGTTTGCCTTCCCATTGCCATTCTCCTTTTCAGAGGCACAGTGCATCTCCATGCACTCATCAGGCATTACAAATTCAGTATGAAAAACATCAAAGTCTTACCATCTCTCTTCTTAAGAAAGCATTTACTGAGAGACTCCCAGGAGACTTCCCAGGGAGGTCTCTGCCTCCCTGAGGTCAGGGTGGAGGTATTTGAGGGCAACAGGAGGGACATGGTAAGGAAGGGCATTGAGAAGCAAGGGAAAATGGTAGTCCCTAAATACGCTGAGCTATAGCAGACCACGAGACAGTGGGACAGAGACCATCCTTGTGTTGGGCAAGGGATCTAAGAAGGCAGAGCTGTGGATAAACTGGATTTCAACAGCAAACAGACCTTGATTCAAGTATAAAAAATCTGCCATCTTAAAAATTAATTTTGAATTAATTGTAGACCTATAGGAAGTAGCAAAAATAGTATAGAGTCCCATACCCCCTTCCCAGCCCTCCTCCCAGGTCCCCCCATGGCATCCCACAGCCAGCACCCTCATGACAGGAGACTGGCACTGGCATTCATGTTCACGGGGCTACAGTCCTGGTTCGTTTCAGTGACTTCTGCTACAACCCCAGGTGATTTAACAGAGCCGGCCTCTCTGATCCCCGTTTGCTGACCCGGAACACGAAGGCATTAAGAGTAGCAGCTTCTCAGTATTCATCCGAGTTCAGTAAGATCGTGCTGGTGCACTGTTCCCAAGAGGAGCTGACTCAGCAAGACCCTGATCACTCGCAGGGCTGCCTTATTAAGCCAGGCTTTGGGGACTGCTAGTTCTGCTCGAGGCTTTTGGGCCCTTCCTACTGCCCACTACTATAGAGATGCCATCTGCCACTATGTATAGTTTGACGAACCCAAAGGACAAAACCACGAAAGAAACCAGGGCACAGGCCTGCTCTAAGGACAGAAAGGAAGTCGACCTCAAATTCCTCTTTGGGTGTGCAAGGCCCTGAAGTTTTCAACTTCATTTTTCCAACAGAGAAATGACTCAGGTCCTATTGACGATGCCTTTGGGGGAAAGCAGTGAACCATCATCTAAGAATAATCTTGTGCTTTAAATAGCTTTGCTTCCCCTTTTTAGGGAGAGAGAGGTAGGCTCTGGGGTTTTTTCCTTCATATAAGTTTTTAAATCTTAATTACATTTTTTGAATCAAGCAAAAAGAAGGCAAGCCTGACTCCGCCCAGCCACAGTTCCCAGACCTCCTTGTGGCCACACTCTGGGGAAGCAGGGCTGTTTGAAAGGTGAGCTCTTCAAGGGGTGCAAGGAGCCCTGGCGCACAGTCTGCACCAGGCCCTCCCCTGGGCTCCCATTCTCTCCCATCAACCGCCCATGTGAGCACAGCCAAGATTCCTCCCCTTGGGCGGGACAGAGGATGCCAGTCCCCAGCATGCTCTGGGCCCACCCTCCTTCCCAGCAACATTTAGGGGCACAATTATTTGGCACGGGCAGAGAAGACCTCTGCTGGGTCGTCCCCTCAAAAGCCCCAGCTTTGAAATGTTCAACCTTGAGAATGAATGAATCAGAAAATTTAAGGTTTTCTTTTTGGTTTTATATTTTTTATCTTAATTTATTCATTTTGCAAATTGGCTACATTTTCAAAGCCTGCCATCCACAAACATTCTCAAGCACTAAAATGTCTGGAATGCTATGCATTATTTGGAATCACTTAGAAAGACAAATAATATGTCTACTAATCAGCCAAGTGGCCAGAGTAGACATCTTGGGTTCGTTTTACTTCTCAGATCACTCTTCCATTCTCCTGAAGTCAGACCGAATAAGAAGCCTATTTGGATAGTTTCAGCTTCTGTTTCAAGCCCACGGATCTCCCCAGGTATCCCTCAGCGTTGCCAGACCACAAGGAAGTAACTGAACACACACAGAACTCAAGTCACTCCAACCACCACATATAATCAGTGAAGTAGCCTAAAAACTTTGGTTTCCCAATCTCAAGATTTATTTTTAACTGGGTCAAAGAAAAGACTTGGAGTTGTTGAAAAACAACTGATTTTTTATTTTATAAAATACACCAAAATGATCAAACCCAATTTTCCACCTGAATTAAAAAGATGGCTTTGGTTTTGGGAGCCATGGTCCCGCCCCGTTCTAGCCCCCTTTCCCGACTTGAGCACCGCTGCCCTGAGCATGGCTGCTTCTTCCTCTCCTCGCTGTGCAAGGTCCCTGCTGACTCTGGCAATGGCAGCTCCGCAGGGGCCACCCAGCGCTCCCTGCTCCAAAGGGGGAGCTCCCAGGGACAGGGGTTCTGAAGCCGCGCTTCCTCTCTGCTGGGGAGAGCAAGCAGCGCTCTCCCTTCTCCCGGGGCATTCAGTGGAGATGAGGGTGGGGAGGGCACTCCTGAACCTATCAGAACCATGAATGGCAGGTGTGGTGCTTGTATAAAAGCAGGAATTGGCAATATATATACATATGGAGTGAGAGGGTAAAGTAGGCTCAATACACCGTAAGAAAAAGAAGATGCCTTTTATTTCAGAGAAAGCCCAGCAAAACCAAACTCCCTGATTGAGAAGGTGAACCTTTCCATATTAAAATCCTCCCTGAAATGGCCATCAAGCCTTAAAAATTTAAGGAGGGGCTGACATGCTTAGGCAAGAAAAACAAAAGAAGCTTGTACATACGCTATTGGTTTCAGTGAGGAAGGGCGAATGCCAAGAACAGGCTGAGAATGAAGCACTCACATAATAGATCACCGTGAGCAAAGCGCTCCTGCAGATGTTGGCCACAGTGATCACAGCCTCACACTGGAGCGGCTGTGCGAGGGAGCCATGATATATAAAGTAAGACCCAAGCGCCAAAGTTTTGATTTAGCCAAGAAAACGGGGCTGTTTTTGTTGGGTGGAAGAGGCAGATTTCTCACTGAGCAAAGAATTACAGTAAACATCTGTTAACCATGCCCACAGGAGGGGTGACTGTTTCACCCAGGTTCACTTTAAAGGAGTAAGTGTAATTAATAAACCACACAGCTGTGGAGTCCACCCTTCCTTCCAATCAGCTGGCCGCTTCTCTCCACACACCCTGAGCTGAAGAAGCGCTTCGTGGAGAAAGTTTGCTGATGTTGCCATCAACACTCTGGGCACCACTGATGCGGGACAGGAATTTTCCAGGGATGCTTAACAATACAAGCGGACTTCACTCCTCACCTCGCTCCTTAGGCACCTGTTTTCCAGAGGATTCTCTTGCTCTATTGGCAACCCCTTATTGTAATATGTGTATCATTTAGGTAACCCGGTCCCCATTTTTAAACACATTTACATTCTAATGGATTTACCTCACACACAGAAGTCCCAGAAGTACCTCTCTCTGTCAGACTACCTCTTTTGAAAATGACTATAAGAATTCACATAATCAGAATGGCTTGGGTTTCTTAAAACTCCTTATATGGTTGGTTCTTTTAGAAGAAAGAGGGAAGTAGGGAAACTGAATTACTCAGGCTGACTGTCACTCAAACCTGTCAAGTCAGAGCTCAAAACACCACTTCCCCTTGATAACCAGCTCTGAGTCTCCACAATGAGAGTCTCCAGGATTATTTCTAAATGTTCCCACTGAAGAGAACAGAATCAAATTCATAAAACCTCGACTTCCATCCCGAGCTAAGCAAAGCGCTGCTCTAGCTAATGAGGAGGGTCTTCCAGACTCAGAAAAGCCAGTTCTGTATAAACTAGATGCTACCCCTCATCAAGCTAAAAACGAAGGTCTCCTATTTCTGACATATGATCAATCACCAAGACACTATTTCCCTCGAATCTAGATCACAGTAATCCTTGAAGGTCAGCCTTCAGTGAGCCCATTTTATTTATTTATTTATTTATTTATTTATTTATTTATTTATTTATTATTTTTAAATTTCTTTATTAAGTTATTACATATGTGTCCTTATTTCCCCCACGTTACCCCTCATCCCCCCTCTCATGCCCTCACACTCCTATTGTCTGTGTCCACTGGTTAGGCCTATACGCTTACATATAAGTCCTTTGGTTGATCTCTCCCCCTTACCCACACCCTCCCCTACCTTCCCTCTGAGGTTTGACCATCTGATCAAGGCTTCTCTGTCTCTGGATCTGTTTTTGTTTCTTACCATTTGCAATAGCGTGGATGGAACTGGAGAGCATTATGCTAAGTGAAATAAGCCAGTCAGAGAAAGATAAATATCACATGATCTCACTCATTTATGGAATATAATGAACATAAACTGATGAACAAAAACAGTGAGCCCATTTTTAAAATAAATATTAAACTCATCACCTCCATTTACTCCAATGGTTGCAATATTGGACAGGGTCCCAGATACTGGACCAGCTCTGAGAGCAGCTGAGGAGCCTGGGGGTGGGGGATGCCAGTGTTCTCACTTTTCCAATCAGTCTTCAACAAACACCAATTAAACATCTCTTGGTGCCAGCTGCTGAGTTCTGTGTGTGTGTGTGCCCACCAATGTACACATGTGGGTATGTGTGCACAGCAGGGAGGAAGTGAAGAGTGAGGTGTCATCTTTTTCTTTTTTAAACTGATTTCAGGGAGAGGAAGGGAGAGAGAAACATCAGTGATGAGAGAGAATCACTGATCTGCTGCCTTCTGTAAGCCCCCTACTGGGGATCCAGCAGGCAACCTGGGCATGTGCCCTGACCAAGAATCGACCTTGATTTCCTGGTTCAAAGGTTGATGAACCACTGAGCCACACCAGCTGGGCAAGGTGCTATCTTTTTTAATGCTACTGATATCTGACGGAATTTTGAGGGGAAATTAACACAAATGTCAGGGTTCAATTGATCTAAAATATTATTCTGTTTACTTGTTCATTTCCCACAGATTGTTATGTGCTGAGACAAGAATCAAGGGAGCAGAGACAGAGATGGAGAGAGCACACAAGGTTCTGATACCCCCACTGCCCTCCAGTAATGATGAACATTAGACAAGAAAGGGAAGGGATCACAAAGGCCCACGTTTATTCACTAACTGTCAAGGCCTTACCTACAAGTAACTGGCTGATTCTCCAACGCAGTCAAGACTCATGCCACACGTCAGTCTAGCGCCAGAGCCCACAGTGCTCGGGACTGAAACACACATGTCTGCGACACTAAGTGATGCTTAAGTAAAAATACAACGATCCGTCATATTTGTGCAATACAAGGATTAAGTCAGCTATAATTTTCAAGCTTTAAATGAAAATTCCAAGCTTTTAAGTATACTCCTAGTGAAAGATAATGTGATGAATGTCATAATAAGAAAAAAACCTTGGAAATAATTTTTATCCTTTTTAAATTTTCCTTATGAAATGCATCATTTTAACCTAGTGCATTTCAGCCTACTTATCCATAAATGTAAATTTGTTTTGATAAAATGAAGAGCCTTTGAATCCAATTGCTTCCACAATGATCTGTTATAACTTAGTAATCAGAGTTAACAGACTGCCTAATTAACCAAGTCATCATTTGCCAAGATCCAAATATGGGATGAATTGTGGGCCAAGGAGAAAATATGATGGACATGAAAATTATTAATTCAGGGAAGCATCAAAAGCATGTAGAGTTAAAGTTCTTTGCTAAATCTTACCATTTTTAATAGCCTTCATTTTTATAATGCAAGTAACATGTGAAAAGACAAAAATGTATTCTACATAGGATGTATAAACACATTTAAAAATCAACTAGTTGTTGTTACTATTAAGTAACTTTTTAAGCCTCTGACCACCTATGAGGTAACAATCTAGATGCGCATTAGTAATAACGAGTCGCAGCGCCCAGTGCCAGCATCACAGTCACTTTTTCACATGAGCAAGCTGCGCATCCTCCACCTGACCCTTAACCATGTGGAAGGGGCCACTTTTATCTACAGGTGTCAGATATGAAAACCAACCTTCCGAACATTTTTCATTCACAAGATAAACAAACAATATCCAGCCCTAACTGGTTTCTCAGTGGATAGAGCGTCGGCCTGTGGACTGAAGGGTCCCTGGTTCAATTTCAGTCAAGGGCAAGTACGTCGGTTGCGGCACATCCCCAGTGGGAAGCATGCAGGAGCCAGCTGATCGATGTTTCTCTCTAATCAATGTTTCTAACTCTCTATCCCTCTCCCCTCCTCTCTGTAAAAAAATCAATAAAATATATTTCAAAAAAACAATATCCAATCTTTTCAAAATTCTTCGGCAAGTATTATTAAGAATTTTGCAATTTAATTCAACAGAGTTTTAGCCTTGGGAGCTGCCTCCATTCATTTATCATGTACTTAGGAGACAGAAGACTGTGGTAACCTGAACGATGACAGGTGGCTGGCTGTACACAAATCTGCCATCAGCAGCTCATTATTCCTATCACCAGCATCACTGACATCTTCTAAAAAGATGTGTGTGCATTTTAACTCAGCTAAGATCTTCATAAGTCAATATTCCTAGGTAATCCAAATGCAAGTCCAAATACAGGGTTTAATCTAAAAAGAGATGCTACATTCACCAGTCCACCCATTTCCCCTTGGTTACTTGGCAGCGCCTATTCGTCCCCCGAGGCCTCTGTGAGCCCTCCCATTTTCCCTCCTCCCACCACGCACACCACCCACCAGTATTCTTGTCGCTTTTCCATCACGACCTGTCACTGACATTTCTGTCACCTTTGCAGATGTAAGTAAGTTAAAACCAAGGATCCTGCTTTGGGGCCTAGATAGATGGTCAGACAGAAGACTAGACGGGGAGTGCAGCCAAGTTTGCAGTGCGGCTCCTTGAGGACAGGCCACCTCCCAGGTTGGGAATGTCCTTGGAGATGGCTAAGCATTGAGCAGACAGCTTCCTGGGGAAAACCTCGCAGAATGCTCCAGCATGGTTAGCTGAGCCACATGGCAGTTAAAGGTTCCTTTCAACCCTCTAATCCTACGTATTTACTGCGCATCAAGCACAGTGCCTTAAGGATACAAATACAGTCATCCCGCCTAGAAATTTGCCCCTTCTTCTGAAACCAGCATGCCTTCCCCCCTTTTCCACTGCCTTGTGTAGGTTCAATACCATCCTCAAGTCCAGGGACCCACTCCAGACCGAGCGCACTCTCCTGGCCCGCTCAGGTCAGCTCCAGCCCCGGGGAGCGCTTCAGGGGGTAATTCTCACACAGATTTACCACAGAACAGGGAGATACAAATTCTATGACAGCCGCTAGAACTCTACGAAAATATCCTTTCTGCTGAGGCTGCTGTGAAAATAGATTCGTGAAGGTTATCATTTACAGCTGGTAATGTCACCCGAGTGCTCCCGCCTGGCACAGGGCACGGCACAGCCCAGGCCTGAGGGCACCCTCTCACTCCTATCTCTCAAGTCTGTCCTACCTTCGACTGTTCAAAATCATCAGGGAACCACAGGTGACCCTTGAACACAGTTTGAACTGCCTGGGTCCATGCAGACACTCTTTTCCCAATCAACACCTGACCTGTTTCCGACCTGCACTGGGAGCCCACAGACCCCGAGCTGGGGGTGCACACTGATCTGTGCCTTCCATCCAGGGGCTGGCACGGCTGCAGACTCTACCCACAGGGTCCTGGGCCCACCCCCTTGGATCCCAAGGGCTTGATTTAACTTCTAGAGAATCAAAAGTTACATGTGGATTTTCAACCGCAGGTCCCATGGTAATTCCTGTTTCTGCCTCATCTCATCACAAGTGACCAAAGAGGCCTAACGGACAGGTGGGCTCAGTGTGTTCCCACAGACGTCACACACGTCCGCTGTTTCCTAACAAGGAGCTGCTGATGCTTCAGACCCTGTGAGTAAAAACTGCTTATTTGCGGTCACTTGCAACTAGGCTTTATATGGTTTTTCAACATATTTACTACCGTATATGTTTTTACAAACCTAAGTTTTTGTTGTTGTTAATCCTCAACTGAGGATATCACTTCCATTGATTTTTTTCCTTTTTTTAGAGAGATTGGAAAGAACAGATGGAGGGAGGTGTGGAGGGAGGAAGGAGGAGTGAGAGAAACACTGATGTCAGAGAGACCCATCAATTGGTTGCCTTCTGCACATGCCCTGGCCTCATATCAAACGTACAACTCATGACCCATGACCCTTTGGAGAATAAGCCAAGGCTTAACCACTTAGTTACTGGTCAGGGCCAAACCTAATATTTTTATTTTTGAAGGTGAAAAATCCTTGGGATGTAGCTTATCTAATCTAATAAAAGCATAATATTAAAATGGACCATTTCTTCAGGATGTCTAAGCCACACCCACCAGCCAATCAGAGTGACTGTATGCAAATTATCCCAGACAAGATGGCGGAGGCTGCAGCCCCGGGGGGGAAACCACATACCAGGGGTCCAGCAGAGAAGATGGAAGACCTCTGCCCCTGCCCCGGGATCCAGGCGGCAGCCGTGGGGCGGGAGGAGTGAACGGGCCTGTGGCCGCAGTCTGGATCACGGGGCAGACGGGAAGGGCTAGGCCTGCGATCCAGGCCGAAGCGCAGGCCGGCCAGTGGCCGCAGCCGCGGGGCAGGAGCAGCCAGCCGGCCCCTCCCCTCCTCAGCTGTGGCCTGGAAAGCAATCGATCACTGGGCACACACACATGGAGACTGCTAAGCCTCCATGTGTGTGTGACCCGCCATCCATCGCTTTACAGGCGGCGGCAGCCCCCACGTACGTGCCC